>JAXGGA010004773.1:0-84546 GCA_038373865.1 Uloborus plumipes
ATCCTTGAACTTTTGCACCAAATGCATGCCGCCAAGAAAACCACTTATGTCGGACCGCCAAGAAAAATGTTGAAGAGAAAAAAAACATGCAAAGTAAATTTTGAAGAGGAAAAAAAAAAAAAAAAAAACAGGCAAAGAAATAATATTAATGCAAAAACATGTGATATCTCCCCAAAAACAAGTGTTGTAAAAAAATCCCCCGCCAAGAAAACCTTAAATACTCAGCCTTAAAAAGTTATGATATCGAGTTTTCCCGCCAAGTTTGTGCCAAACTACAACTAACCTGTATGTATAGTTCTTTTAAATTGTTTTCAGTCCTGCCAGGCGGGAAGTTTTTACTCCATTAAGCAACCACCTCACAAGACAAAGCTTCCCGCCTGGCAGGACTGAAAACAATTTAAAAGAACAATACATACAGGTTAGTTGTAGTTTGGCACAAACTTGGCGGGAAAACTCGATATCATAACTTTTTAAGGCTGAGTATTTAAGGTTTTCTTGGCGGGGGATTTTTTTACAACACTGTTGTTTTTGGGGAGATAAAAATTCTACGTAAGTGGCCCGCTTATGAGTTTCGTGTTTGATTTAGTTAAGCCTTCATTCAAAATTCTCATTATCATTTTTATTACTGTTTCATGGCAACCACGTTTTGCAATGCAAGAATGGATTTCATATTTAATCATTTATTAGGCTTAATCGCTTTAAACTTGACTACTTATTAATTGATATCTTTGCTAATTAAAATCGTATAATTATATCAATTGAAACTAATGAAGCCTGAAAAATTACCTATCTATCGGTACCTGGTTCGACTTTCAGGTCATTGGCGTTCAGGAGAAAGAAGCGTGACATAGAAAGATAGAAAGATAGTTAGAAAGAAAGATAGAAAGAAAGAAAGAAAGAAAGAAACTCAGTTTTTAATATAAGTAGATTATCTGCCCGATTAAAATCAAATACCCAAGGCTACTACTAAACTAAATACTAACGTTATCGCAAAACTACCATAGTATTTTGAAACAATAAAAGTTACAATTAAGGTTTACCGAGCTAAGCCTTGGCTTGAAATGTCGCATTTAAAATTGATTTGAGCAACAATGGTAACGATTTTAACAGTTGAGCAAAAAATGTAACTTTTTCAAACTTCAATCGCTTATAAGTCGCTTAAACGTGGATTTTCGAGATTCTCGTTACGCGGCGCTAGCGGAGAAACGTTCTAAAGAACGCATTTTTTTTAATCTTTCGAATGAAATCAAAATGGAGACGATACGACAATTATTTCGCTAGATAGAGTCAATTTTGTGCCCAAAAATTGAAGTTCGAATAAAAAACGAACCGACACTTTTTAGAGGGTGGGTCTAATTTTCGTCAATAGCACGCGGGATAAGCTTCAAAATCATAAATTTTCATGCAATTCGATAAAAAAATGAGCGAGTTTCGACCGGGTATAGGATTCGGCTTAGAGAAATAATATATGGAGATACTAAATATATTACTTTTACATTTTCAAAGAACGGGAAATATATCTTTTATTCGGAGTTACATACAAACAACTGAAACACGTCAACGCGTAATAATATAGTTGAGCCTTTAGTATCTTTACTAATAATATAAAGCTGTAGAGTTTGCTTGTTTGTTTGTTTGTTTGAACGCGCTAATCTCAGGAACTACTGGTTCGATTTGAAAAATTCTTTTTGTGTTGAATAGTCCATTTATCCAGAAAGACTTTAGGCTATAGTTTTAAAAGATTCGATAAGCGATTCGTTTTTTATTCGAATTCAAGGCAATTTTCACATAAATCGCCGAATACTGGGGTTAAAAATTACTTGCACATATTAATGTTATATATCGTTGGAAGCAGAAAAATTTTGTCCGTCCTATGCAGTTTGTTTCGATTCTCTAACTTAAACACAGCACGAGTTATTCAATTTTTAAACTTGCCTTTTGCAAGGCTTCACCCGATTTCTTGCAATACTTGGTTCATTAAAACCATCAATAAAAAATAAACTAATTATTCCACAGTTTTGATTTTTACGCCATTGGATAGAGCGATATTTTTAACCCCAGAATTGATTCGACTTACAGTCGAAGAACCAAGCTTTTATCTCCACTAGAAAAAAAGTTACAAGCGTTTGAACTTTGAGTTCGAAAACCTCTTTTCTGATCAAATTATTAACGTTTTATTGCGTTGCTATGCCGACATCTTTTAAATTCATTGTTGGTTCCCTTTTCTTCATTTCGTTTCTTAAAAGCATTTTATTTTACTGCGTTTCTAGGCCCTCCTATGATGATTATAACAAGGCAAATAATTCCTTTTAGTTCGGTACAATTGCAAAGATTTTAGCCTTTAATATTTAATTGTGACATAATGTAGCAATTTGATATTTGACAACAAACGTGCCTTTTAACTTTTAAAAAAAATAGTGGGGAAGACCGCAGATATTGTCGATATAGTTTTTGTTTCGTACTGCTATTGTTTTCTTATTCTTTTGACTTTTTTTTTCTTATGTAATAGGTATGTAAGTAGGTTTCAAATGAGTCAAATATTATTTTATTTATTTATTTTTTTTTTAATGATTTAAGATAGTTACTAATCTAAGTAAATAATATGATTCATCATATTTTTGTAACGTTTTTACTACTTTGTATCATTGGTACTAAACACATAATTTAATTGCATAGTATTTTTATATTGGGTAGTGTTTAATTATTCTTTTAACGTTTTTTTCCTTATGTATCACATATATACGTTGGCTTCAAATGAGTCTAACTTTTTTTAATGGTTGCATATAGTTACTAATCTAAATAAATAATTTGATTTGTCATGGTTTAGTACAACATGGGTACTTATCTAAACACATAATAAAAGTGCGTGGTATTTTTATATTGGGTATTGTGTTGTGTAGTACATTTATACAGAGGTAGCCCGTGCAACGCCAGGCCACGCAGCTAGGTCTTTTTTATGTGTAAATAATTCAAATGACTTTTTGATGCAGGAAAGCTCTTTAGCGAGCCGCTTTAGCGTGGAGTATGTTAAAATTTTTCTTGGTATTTTAAAGCCGAGCCGCCTTGGCGGCGAGTCTTTTCTTGAAACTTTCCTCGCTACTTTAAAGGCGAGCCGCCTTGGTGGCGAGTAGGTTGTTTAAACTTTCCTCACTAAGGTGAGGCATCTTGGCGGCGAGTAGTTTTCTCAAACTGCCTTCACTACATTAAAGCCCGTGCAACGCCGGGCCACGCAGCTAGTTAATAATATAGTATTAAATGTGTTACTTTTATATTTGTAAAGAACGTGAATTTTATCCTTTAGGGCGCTTTTCCACTTGACGATACGACAACGACGAAAGTCGGACGGAAATACTGCAACGATAAGTGCCGTGTCGTGTCGTCTACAGCACTGTTTTTCCACTCAACCGATATCGTTTCTCCGAAACGGTCATCTTCCACCGCATTTCATTTCGAAGCACATGTGTACTCGCATGAATGTTATTGTGCTTCTCCATTTAACAGACTACAAATGTTAGATTTACTTTACCTCCGTAAAAAAGAAAACAGATAAAGAGAAGATATTGGGTTCATGATACTCACAAATTTATTACATTCCCACCTTGTTTACTAAGATCAAAACGCATACTATTAGAATGAAAATCTGAGCTTTTCTGTAGCAATAAAGATAGTCTGAGCGGCACTAGTGAAACAAAATATGAAGTTAAACGAATACAATTATTTTATTGCTACATTCTTTATTTATCGTCAGCAAATTTAAGCTTATATTTTATTAATGCAGCGATGTTAAATTTAAATGCTATTTCTAAGTGTTGTTCCTTCGAAGAAAGTAAACAGATGAAAGAATGTCGTCCCGATTTTAAAGGCGATACGGATGCCATGCCAGCACGAATGAGACGACAAACGACATCGTTCGGTCGGAGACGACATAATCGTCCTAGAATCGGGAGATGGAAAAGCGTATAGCAGGTTTTAATGCATTTTGCATGCGCCAATGTCGGATGACGACAGTCATGTACGATTTATCGTTGTCGTATTAGTAAGTGGAAAAGCGCCCTTATTCAAAGTTACATACATACTGACAAACCCACAAGTGAAACTTATATAAGCGTATTAAAAACAAAACGGCATGCCTTCGTTCTACCTCTCACAGACAGTGGCCACAGCGCCCCCCCCCCCCCCCATAATTCGTTGGAACTCGGATCTAGCGTCCCCCGCAGCTCCGTTAAAGCCTTATTATTATTATTATTATTATTTTTTTTTTTTTTTTGAAATGATATAAAGGGAAGAGTTAGGTAAAGAAAATAAACTTAAAGGAACATCTGAGTTGATTTTTGTGAGCAGTCTGAGATTTAAATATTCGAGTTGTCAATAACTATCACCAATGGGTCAATCCATGTGAGATCATACAGACCATGTTGCTCACCATTTTTGATTTTCAAAACTTTTTGCCTGTTAATTAACTGTTATATTGGGAGCATGAAACAATGGTTTAAAAAATTTTAAACCTTCAGAATTTTTTTTGGCAACCACTTTTCAGCAGCTGCGGAAGCGACTTTTCATGAAAAGAGTACTTTTTGAAGATGCTTATAACTTTTTTATTTATAAATATATCAAAATGATTTAAAAACCACTTGATTGAGCAAAAAATGATCTAAATTTCCATACCAGTTATTTTTCTGATAATTAGCAACAAATTTGTGTAAAATTGGCTTAAAAATAAGATTTTTTGTGTGAAATTTTACATTTTTGGAATAAAAATATTAGTAGAAGGAATTAAGACTCACCCTTACTTTTGTTTCCTTTGAATAGATATCTCATAGGACTATTCCCAGAAGTAGTGTGAAACATTTGAAGACAGTCCTTTTTTTTATATAATTTGTCAAACTTGGCATTTTGGAGAAAAAATGCTAACTTTGAGATTTAATATCTGAAAAGGGACTGAATGAAAATCTACAAAAATTTAACTGGATAACCTTCTTATAGTAGTAAATATGTAGCAAAATTATTATGAGCGATATCGTTCTAGTTTTAGAGATATGGAGCCGCGAAGTTGACTGAAAAATCTTATTTATTTTGACGCCAAAAAATCATCACATAATGCAAAATTAATTATTCTCCTAATATTAGATGGGTTTTTTGTGGTATAAACTAACCCTTTTACCAAAACATATAATATTTAAATTTATTGTCCATTTACAGAAAGAAATCTCCATATATTATTTCTCTAAGCCGAATCCTATACCCGGTCGAAACTCGCTCATTTCTTTATCGAATTGCAAGAAAATTTATGATTTTGAAGCTTATCCCGCGGGCTATTGACGAAAATTAGACCCACCCTCTAAAAAGTGTCGGTTCGTTTTTTATTCGAACTTCAATTTTTGGGCACAAAATTGACTCTATCTAGCGAAATAATTGTCGTATCGTCTCCAGTTTGATTTCATTCGAAAGATTAAAAAAAAAATGCGTTCTTTAGAACGTTTCTCCGCTAGCGCCGCGTAACGAGAATCTCGAAAATCCACGTTTAAGCGACTTATAAGCGATTGAAGTTTGAAAAAGTTAAATTTTTTGCTCAACTGTTAAAATCGTTATACCATTGTTGTTCAAATCAATTTTAAATGCGACATTTCAAGCCAAGGCTTAGCTCGGTAAACCTTAATTGTAACTTTTATTGTTTCAAAATACTATGGTAGGTTGCGATAACGTTAGTATTTAGTTTAGTAGTAGCCTTGGGTATTTGATTTTAATATAGGGTATCACTTTTGTAGTAGTTGTAAAAGTGAACGTGTCTTTGGTCTCTTTGAAAAGTTGTCAGAACGACGGCAGTTGATGGCGATGTCGTGCAAACGTACAAGATTTTACATTTTTTTTTTTTTTTTTTGCGGAATTCCGCACGGGTCACCCAGTAATTTATATATTATGCTTTTATAAATGCATTTTTTTTTCTACGTGTTAGTCATAAAAACATGATTTTCCACTCTAAAGCTGGGCTTTCACGGTCTTTATGCATCTAGTGAGCAAAGAATAATTATAGTTTTAATCTAACCTACAACTCTTCATTCATTTTTAAAAGTTTAAAGCGTTCAAATCCCCCTACAACACCAAAAAGTAGCTCAACATCCGAATTTCAGCACTAGATTCTGTCATTTTCCGTGAGACTGCGTCTGTATAACAGCAGAAAATGGCGGACGTATTTTTGCGGAAAAGGGTATAGGATCTAGAGCAGTGTTTCCCAACCTTTTCAAGCTCATCACCCCCTTCAAGATGCTGACTGACACGTCCTCCCCCCCTCCCCCCTTCTTTTTTCTTTCTCGAAAAAACCATAATTTAGAGCAAGTGAACATCTATAATATTAAAAATATAAGTACCTAACTTTAATTTGAAGTAAAATGTACGCAATAAAGATACTATGACTTATCACTTTTAAACTAAAAATATTAATGAATAAATAAAATACCTTTATTTTTTTTCTTTCACGAAGCGAACTGCAATAATCATTTGAAGGGAAACATTTAACTAAGATCATTGATGTACTTATCAAAAAACAGAAGTACATTTTTCAAGAAATTATTTTCTTTTGTTCGCTGGAATCTGGGTAATTAAAATCATTGAAAAAAAAATTGGAAGGAAAATAAATTGAAAATCTGAAAATTCGTAAAATTGACAGTGAATGATAAAATATTCACTAAGGTTAATCCGAGGTGCAAAGAGGAAGCGCTTGAACTTCAATTTGTTTCTTTCTTAACGTGTAATTAATTGTCTGAACACTGAATAAGCTGTTTCGTACATATTCACAATTTCGGTTTTCGTTACCCTTTTTTACTGCTATTTTCTCTTCTAAATACCCATGGCCCCCCTATCGCCCCTTAAGAATTTACCGCTCCTTTAGGTACTTATATTTTTAATATTATAGATGTTCACTTGCTCCAAATTATGGTTTTTTCGAGGAAGAAAAAATAAGGGGGGCTGGACGATACGTGTCAGTCAGCATCTTGAAGGGGGTGATGAGCTTGAAAAGGTTCGGAAACAATGCTCTAGATCCTACCCTTTTTCGCGAAAATACGTCCGCCATTTTCTGCTGTTATACAGACGGATGTTGAGCTACTTTTTGGTGCTGTAGGGGGGTTTTAACGCTTTAAACTTTTAAAAATGAATGAAGAGTTATAGGTTAGATTAAAACTATAATTGTTCTTTGCTCACTAGATGCATAAAGACCGTGAAAGCCCAGCTTTAGAGTGGAAAATCAAGTTTTTATGACTAACACGTAGAAAAAAATGCATTTATAAAAGCATATTATCTAAATTATATCTTTCTGTAAATGGAAAATAAATTTAAATATTATATGTTTTGGTAAAAGGGTTAGTTTATACCACAAAAAACTCATCTCATATTATGAGAATAATTAATTTTGCATTATGTAATGATTTTTTGGCGTCAAAATAAATGAGATTTTTCAGTCAACTTCGCGGCTCCATATCTCTAAAACTAGAACGATATCACTCATAATAATTTTGCTACATATTTACTACTATAAGAAGGTTATCCAGTTAAATTTTTGTAGATTTTCATTCAGTCCCTTTTCAGATATTAAATCTCAAAGTTAGCATTTTTTCTCCAAAATGCCAAGTTTGACAAATTATATAAAAAAAAAGGACTGTTTTCAAATGTTTCACACTACTTCTGAGAATAGTCCTATGAGATATCTATTCAAGGAAAAAAAAAGTAAGGGTGAGTCTTAATTCCTTCTACTAATATTTTTATGCCAAAAATGTAAAATTTCGCACAAAAAATCCTATTTTTAAGCCAATTTTACACAAAGTTGTTGCTAATTGTCAGAAAAATAACTGATATAGAAATTTAGATCATTTTTTGCTCAATCAAGTGATTTTTAAATCATTTTGATATACTTATAAATAAAAAAGTTATTAGCATCTTCACAAAGTACTCTTTTCACGAAAAGTCGCTTTCGCAGCTACTGAAAAGCGCTTGCCAAAAAAAATTCTGAAGGTTTAAAATTTTTTAAACCATTGTTTCATGCTCCCAATATAACAGTTAATGAACAGGCAAAAAGTTTTAAAAATCAAAAATAGTGAGCAACATTGTTTAGTTTTTCTGTATGATTTCGCATGGATTGACCCCAATACAATATTTTCTAAAAATAAGTGTAGGAGTGCAGTATAGCAGGACTAAAATAAGAGGGAAATTGAAAATCTTACCTGACTTCCTGGCTCGGTGTTGTTCCAGTCCCAGTAACAACCCAAAAGGACTAAAACCTCAAGGGACCACCTTCTTAAATTTTCAAGGTCCTCTGCAACTTGTTTATTCCTAGCACGGACTCGCTGGACTTCAGTTATTGTCTAGTTTTCCCAACTCGCTCGTCGTTCCTGGCATTGGGCCTCTCAAAAACCCGCGCCCACGCGAATTAATTAATTTTCGCTTGTTGCTCGTTTAACAGGACACTCTGCAAGGATGCAGTGATGTCATGAAATGGGGGAAATCCGGTTAAATGTTTCTTTTCTTACATGCAAATTCATAACGAAGTAGCTTTCACTTTCAAAAATGTCCATTCCCTAGTTTGAAACGGTGTTTTCTTAACTTGATAAACTCGAGAAATGCGTAGAACTTTTTTGGAACATGCCGAATAGCCTATAAGATCCGGCTGCAGTATTTCTACACCCATCGAGTATTGTTATAACATATACACTAGGAGGGCATGTCATAAAAATATATTTTTTTCTTTTTTTTCGATTTGGAACACGCACTTTCTTAAGTATTTACTCACTTTGAGTTGATTGGTACAAAAAAAAGTTTTTGGAAAGCAATTTTAGCTACCCGGAAAACGCAATTTACATAAAACTCCGGTGTTTTTTTTCAAAAAGTTCACTACTTTCAGACTGAATACGCAATATAGCTGCAGGAGTTTTTAAAAGATTCTTCTGCTAACTGAAATGCATGTTTTTAACTCTAAGGAATGTTGCAGTTAAATATGCATTTCGTTTCTTTTTGCTTTTAAAAAGAGCAGAAAATATTGATTCGACTTACAGTCGAAGAACCAAGCTTTTATCTCCACTAGAAAAAAAGTTACAAGCGTTTGAGCTATGAGTTCGAAAACCTCTTTTCCGATCAATTTATTAACGTTTTATTGCGTTGCTATGGCTAAGTCTTAAATGTATTGTTGGTTCCCTCTTTCTTATTTTGTTTCTTAAAAGTATTTTATTTTATGGCGTTTCGAGGTCTATCTATGATGATTACAACAAGGCAAATAATTCTTTAGTTCGGAACAATTTTAGCCTTTAATATTTAATTGTGACATAATGTAGCAATTTGATATTTGACAACAAACGTGCCTTTTAACTTTCAAAAAAATAGTGGGGATTATCTTGCTCACTCTAAGCACTATTTTAACACTTAATGCATCTACTAAGAAATTTCCATGTAAAAGGAAGTAGTGTGGGGTCCATAACAGATTTTTCGTTCTGGATGCTAATCGGGACTTTTAGACACGCGTCGCTTGACAAAAGTTTTATTCTCAAGGTAGACCGTGTAAAGCCGGGCAACGCATCTAGTGATTTTTCTAAAATTAATTTTGATTCATTTTCAGGTGCTGGGGGAGGGGGGAGGTGGCTCTCCTCTGGAAGTTTTTCGAAATTGACATTTAACTTTAACTGAAAACTGAAGTGAAATTAAACTGAATCTTTTTTGGACAGGGGGGGGGGCGGAGGGAGGCATAGAGCAGTTGATTTGCACCAGAAGAAGTTTATAAAACAAATGTTCGGTCACATTATTACGTCATACTAACATCTCCAAAAGTTGCCTTAAAACTGCGTTTTCGAATTATCAAATTTTGAAAGCAATGTGGAACCTCACCCGCCCCCACTCTCTAACGTCACCATCGATAGCTTAAATGTTTGCAAATAGAAGAGAAAAGATGACTAAGAATATTCTAAAATAGACTTGGGTTTTGAAGAACGTTTCGGGAGGAAATCTCGAATCCCTTCTTCTCTCCCTTCGTTTTTCCGCAATTAAAACAAATCCTCTAGTTACATTTTTAAAATTTCAACGTCGAACAATAACCGAATTTCAACCGCTGAATTCTTAAAATCATCAAAAATAAAGCAGAATTACATTTTAAAGACTTTTATTCTGAAAAATATCCAAAGAAGGTCACCAAACCCACCTTGTTTGAGTGTCCAAACCGCGTTCCTGTAACCAAAGATAGCTTGCATGCAGTGCCCTCGACTATCTAACGTCACCAAAGATTATCTCTAAGTGTCTTGAGCTTCGAAAAATATTTAGAAGGGAATCTGAAACCAAACCTTGAATAGCTTAAAATTAGCTTAGCTTTAGCAATTTTTGACATCAGTTTAAAAAAAATTCTGTGGGAGCTAAACTACTTTTTAAAAATTTCAAGGGGAGTGATTCGGATCCGCGATCTCCCTCTTCTGTCCTCTGTCATTCTACAGACGGACTAGAATTGAGCCTTTTGGACGTGAAACATTCAAAATCCATCTTTAGTTGTTGTTGTCTCGGGTCAGATGGACTGGCAATTTGGGTTGCGCTGCTTCACTTTTCAACTGTACCGTAGAGCCTTTTGGACGTGAAACATTCAAAATCCATCTTTAGTTGTTGTAGTTGTTGTCTCGGGTCAGATGGACTGGCAATTTGGGGTGCGCTGCTTCACTTTTCAACTGTACAGTAGAGCCTTTTGGACGTGAAATATTCAAAATCCATCTTTAGTTGTTGTAGTTGTTGTCTCGGGTCAGATGGACTGGCAATTTGGGGTGCGCTGCTTCACTTTTCAACTGTACCGTAGAGCTTTTTGGACGTGAAACATTCAAAATCCATCTTTAGTTGTTGTAGTTGTTGTCTCGGGTCAGATGGACTGGCAATTTGGGGTGCGCTGCTTCACTTTTCAACTTTACCGTAATTGAGCCTTTTGGACGTGAAACATTCAAAATCCATCTTTAGTTGTTGTTGTCTCGGGTCAGATGGACTAGCAATTTGGGGTGCGCTGCTTCACTTTTCAACTGTACCGTAATTGAGCCTTTTGGACGTGAAACATTCAAAATCCATCTTTAGTTGTTGTTGTCTCGGGTCAGATGGACTGGCAATTTGGGGTGCGCTGCTTCACTTTTCAACTGTACCGTAATTGAGCCTTTTGGACGTGAAACATTCAAAATCCATCTTTAGTTGTTGTTGTCTCGGGTCAGATGGACTGGCAATTTGGGGTGCGCTGCTTCACTTTTCAACTTTACCGTAATTGAGCCTTTTGGACGTGAAACATTCAAAATCCATCTTTAGTTGTTGTTGTCTCGGGTCAGATGGACTGGCAATTTGGGGTGCGCTGCTTCACTTTTCAACTGTACCGTAATTGAGCCTTTTGGACGTGAAACATTCAAAATCCATCTTTAGTTGTTGTTTTCTCGGCTCAGATGGACTGGCAATTTGGGGTGCGCTGCTTCACTTTTCAACTGTACCGTAGAGCCTTTTGGACGTGAAACATTCAAAATCCATCTTTAGTTGTTGCTGTCTCGGGTCAGATGGACTGGCAATTTGGGGTGCGCTGCTTCACTTTTCAACTGTACCGTAATTGAGCCTTTTGGACGTGAAACATTCAAAATCCATCTTTAGTTGTTGTTGTCTCGGGTCAGATGGACTGGCAATTTGGGGTGCGCTGCTTTACTTTTCAACTGTACCGTAGAGCCTTTTGGACGTGAAACATTCAAAATCCATCGTTAGTTGTTGTAGTTGTTGTCTCGGGCCAGATGGACTGGCAATTTGGAGTGCGCTGCTTCACTTTTCAACTGTACCGTAATTGAACCTTTTGGACGTGAAACATTCAAAATCCATCTTTAGTTGTTGTTGTCTCGGGTCAGATGGACTGGCAATTTGGGGTGCGCTGCTTCACTTTTCAACTGTACCGTAATTGAGCCTTTTGGACGTGAAACATTCAAAATCCATCTTTAGTTGTTGTAGTTGTTGTCTCGGGTCAGATGGCTGGCAATTTGGAGTGCGCTGCTTCACTTTTCAACTGTACCGTAATTGAGCCTTTTGGACTTGAAACATTCAAAATCCATCTTTAGTTGTTGCTGTCTCGGGTCAGATGGACTGGCAAATTGGGGTGCGCTGCTTCACTTTTCAACTGTACCGTAGAGCCTTTTGGACGTGAAACATTCAAAATCCATCGTTAGTTGTTGTAGTTGTTGTCTCGGGCCAGATGGACTGGCAATTTGGAGTGCGCTGCTTCACTTTTCAACTGTACCGTAATTGAACCTTTTGGACGTGAAACATTCAAAATCCATCTTTAGTTGTTGTTGTCTCGGGTCAGATGGACTGGCAATTTGGGGTGCGCTGCTTCACTTTTCAACTGTACCGTAATTGAGCCTTTTGGACGTGAAACATTCAAAATCCATCTTTAGTTGTTGTAGTTGTTGTCTCGGGTCAGATGGCTGGCAATTTGGAGTGCGCTGCTTCACTTTTCAACTGTACCGTAATTGAGCCTTTTGGACTTGAAACATTCAAAATCCATCTTTAGTTGTTGCTGTCTCGGGTCAGATGGACTGGCAAATTGGGGTGCGCTGCTTCCCTTTTCAACTGTACCGTAATTGAGCCTTTTGGACGTGAAACATTCAAAATCCATCTTTAGTTGTTGTTGTCTCGGGTCAGATGGACTGGCAATTTGGGGTGCGCTGCTTCACTTTTCAACTGTACCGTAGAGCCTTTTTGACGTGAAACATTCAAAATCCATCTTTAGTTGTTGTAGTTGTTGTCTCGGGTCAGATGGACTGGCAATTTGGAGTGCGCTGCTTCACTTTTCAACTGTACCGTAATTGAGCCTTTTGGACGTGAAACATTCAAAATCCATGTTTAGTTGTTGTTGTCTCGGGTCAGATGGACTGGCAATTTGGGGTGCGCTGCTTCACTTTTTAACTGTACCGTAATTAAGGTTTTTGGACGTGAAACATTCAAAATCCATCTTTAGTTGTTGTCTCGGGTCAGTTGGACTGGCAATTTGGGGTGCGTTGCTTCACTTTTCAACTGTACCGTAGAGCCTTTTGGACGTGAAACATTCAAAATCCATCTTTAGTTGTTGTAGTTGTTGTCTCGGGTCAGATGGACTGGCAATTTGGGGTGCGCTGCTTCACTTTTCAACTGTACCGTACTTTGGTGTGAAGTCCGATTTCCACGGTACACACATGCCATAAGGGCCCGTTTATAACGTAGGCCAACCATTCACAGACAACAACACAATATCAACACATTCAAAAACAAAGAGCGGACAACGACAGAAGAGAAAAAGTGCACCCATGTCCTAGCCGGGATTCGAACCAGGAACCTCCTCATCAGACAGAGTTGACTGACCACTAGACAAGTTGGCCGGCAAAAATTGCACGATAACGAATTTTTAAGTTTAAAACCTATCAGAGGTTTATTAATTTACTCTATTTCATTTTTTTTTTCTTTCTTTCTTCATCTAAAAATTGAGCTTTCGGTACGTGTAACTTTCGAAATCTATCTTTCACTCTAAGAAATATGTACATGAAAGTATCTCTCAGTGTTAAGCTTAAAAAACATTTATAAGTTCACTTTTTTTTTTTTTTTTTTTTGTAATCAAACCTTGATAGAAGTTAAAAGGAAGATCGGTATAAGGGGTACAGTTTCAACTCATAACATTAACAGGAGCAATGCTCCTTTAATTCGAAAAAATCATATAAACTCATGTTTGTGAAAATTGCAACACCATGAAGGAATAGCCATAATTGAAATTTAATAGGAATGATAGTGGCAAAAAAATGATTAAACTTAGAAAGCCAACAAACAATAAACAAATATTGAAATTAGTATTTTGTGTAACCACCACGCGCTGCAATAAGTGCTGCTACGCTACGTGGCATGGAGTTTTTAATGTTTGCCTGATTAAAAGCATTCCATACTGTTTGAATGCTCACCCAAAGTTCGTCTGTAGGAGCAACAACACGAGGATCACGAGCGAGACGCCGTCCAACGAAATCCCAGACATGTTCAATCAGCGACATGTCCGGGGAATACGCTGGCCAGGGAAGAAACTGTAACTGCTGCGATGCAAGGATGGATTGAGCAGTCCTAGCGACATGAGGGCGGGCATTACTTGCTGAAATACAGCGCCAAGCAAGCCTTGAAGGAAAGGGACTGCTTGGGACTGCAGAACTTCACTGATGTACCGGTTGCTGTTCGGGTTACCCACAATTCGTACCAATTGAGATCGTCCGTGATATGATATGGCACCCCAGACCATGACTCCAGGTGTTCGTCCACTGTGACGTTCGATAATTCACTCTGGAAGGTGGCGTTCACCGGCATAGCGTAGGATGCGAATGCGGCCATCATGGTGCCACAAATTAAAGTGGATTCATCAGAAAACACAATATACTGCCGATCAGCACGCCAGTCCTTATGCTGATAGGCCCATTGTAGCCGCACGCGGCGATGGTGTAGCGTGAGGGGGATCCAGGAGCGCCCCGAAGGGACGTCCCGGGAGGTCACTGGGACCTCCCAAAAATTTCCTCATTCGGCAAATTCGGACCAACAATTCGACAAATTCAGGGATGGTATTGCATTTTTTTTTTGTAATTATACATATTGTAATTTTGTATTGTATTGTATTAATTGTTTTGTATTGTATTGTATAATAATTATTGTATTGTATTGTATAATAATTATTGTATTGTATTTTTTTTGTAATTATACATGTGTTTGTAGCTACAATTTTTCTTTTTTCATATATTTGTTACCTTTGAAAATAAGGAAAACCAATTTATAAAACTTAATTCTGTTGTTGGTCTGTTATGCAGTGAATATGTTTCTTTCCCAATGAATCGTTTTGAAAATTTAAAATATACTCCCGTTGTTATTTATTAAAGTTCAAATATATGCCAATCATCTGAAGAAACGATTGAAAATGCTCTTTTTTAGCCTACTTTCCCGTTAAAACTAAAAGAAAGACGAAAAAAGCATTATAAGTGGCTTAATGCATCTAAAAAATATCGCCAAGTCCGAAAAAAGTCAAAAAGAAATAAACAAGTAAAATAAACATTGAAAAATTAAAAATAGGAAAGTAGGGTATTGAGATGGGGAATTTGTGCGTCGGTCGGGCGGACTGTCCCCCCCCCCCTAATAACTTTTGAATGAACATTCCGATTTGAGCAATTTTTTTTTGTTTGAAAGATCTCAACGAGTACAGCTCATTCCCGTATTTGATTTTTTGATTTGAACAATTTTAGGTTCAACTTTGAACCGTTCAAACAACCTGTCCCGCGATACTAACTTTTTAGTGAACAGTCCGATTTGAACAAACTTTTTTTGTTGGAAAGATCTTATCAAGGATACTTCATTCCCGTATTTACATTTCCGATTTGAACAATTTTTCGTTCAACATTGAACCGTTCCAACAAGCTGTCACCCCTAATAACTTTTGAGTGAATAGTCCGATTTAAACACTTTTTTCTTGTTCGAAGGATTGCAGCAAGGATATTTCATTACCGTATTTAAATTTTTAATTTGAACATTTTTTCGTTCAACATTGAACCGTTCAAGCATCCTTTCGATACCTAATAACTTTTAAGTGAACCGTCCGAATTGAATAAACTTTTTTTGTTCGAAAGATCTCGGAGAGGCTCATTCCTATATTTCGCTCTTTGATTTGAACCATTTTTCGTTCAATGTTGAACCGTTCAGAAAAAAAAATTAACATTAGCGCCTACGGGGAAATTAAGTTGAATGTTGATCCCGAACTTAAAGGCGGATTTCCTTCAAACTAACGTCGTAAGTAGGGCTGCGACATCGATGTCGATGTTTTGGAAACATCGATGTTTTTGCTAAAACATCGATGTTTTTACCATCGATGTTTGAGGGTCGATGTTTTCCCAACATCGACGTTTTGGGTTCGATGTTTTTTTCGATGTCGATGCTTTATAATCCAGCAAAAAAAGCTTGATAAAATATGCGATATGCAGACGCATTAAGAAGTTTTCATCCTAAATCAGAAGTTTCTGTATTAATCTCATTAAAAAACATTTTCTATGATTATTATCGATGTTTTGCTCTCGATGTTTCTAAAACATTTCTATTTTGCTTTCTCCGTTTTTTTTTAAATTTTATTTATTTCATTATTATTTTTTATGTGAATGTTTTATATTTCAGCAAAAAAAAAAAAGAAAAATCATCAAGATATGCGGCCAAAAGTTATATCGTTAATCAGCTGTTCCACTATTTATCTCGTTAGAAGACGTTTTTAATAGTTACCATCGATGTTTTACGGTCGATGTCTTTTAATGATCACTGTTTCGCGTTCGATGTTTTTTTTTTCTTTCGATGTCTGTTTTACACTTCAGCAAAAGCAATAAAAATATGCAATAAAAAAGATTCATCTTTAACAGTTGCAGTAACAGTCTATCGTATTAAAATAGTTTTTTTCTTTTTAATTACTACGGATGATTTACGGCCAACGATTTTTAAACATCGTTGTTTTTGTTTTGCTTCAGAATTTTTTTTCGATAACGGTGTTTTACATTTCAGCAAAAAAAGTTTCATAAAAATATGCTATAGATAAAAGTTATACAGTTAATTAAGAGTTGCGGTATCTATCTCACTAAAAAAAGTTTTCTATAATTGACATCGATATCATACGTCTAATGTTTTTCAGGAGACAAAAGAGAAATCTAATTGAGTGATGTAAAGAGGCGCAATTGGGGAGTTACTGTATTACTGTACATTTAAATGTGTAAGTAATTTTTATAAAAAAAGATCGATGTTTTGAAACATCGATGTTTGAAAACATCGATGTTTTCTGGTCGATGCATCAATACCATCGATGTCTTAATTTCGATACATCGATGTCTTGAAACATCGATGTTTTTCCTTCGATGTCGCACCCCTAGTCGTAAGAAAATGGTTTTGAGAAATAATGTATGTAAAGTACTTTACTGAATAATCTTCTGTCAGGACTCTGATTCTGACTCCGACTCCGCAAACATGGCAGAAATGCATGCTCAGAAAAAAATAACAGACTGTGCAGACGATGTTTTGTTTATTTATTTATTTGTTTTTTTTTTATTTATGTAGATTTTTTTTTTGGCAGACGATTTTTTTTTTGTAACAATTTTTTTTTATTCACGAGAGCATTTTATTCTTTATTTATATTTAAGAACTGGCAACAGATTAAAAATTAAATTCGAGACATTTTATTAACGAACGAGTTTTTTGTTTTTTGATAATTCTTCTTTCTATTTTCTTTCTTTGATTGTGTTTTGATGTACTTTGTACTTTTATTTATTTTTTTAATTTTTTTGAAAGCGATTGAGGAATTTTTCTACGGAAGAACTATAACAGTTACATTCTTTAAAGGTGCGACAAAACTTTATTTATTCATTCATTTACTTTTTACGTGTCTGTTTCATCTGATGAGAGGGGTATATTTTGTTTTTAGATATCAGCTTTAAGTGCTAAAAATGTATGTATGACATTATTTTCAGTCTCAGATAATCAAGAGAAATTGATCAGATACTAGAATGCCGATGTAGATGTACGGGAAAGTAGGCTCGTTTAGTTCTTGACAGAACTGCTTGTTTTTTTTTTTTTTTACTAATTTTTTAGTGACACCATCCTTTTCACACACAGTAATTCCCACAAAGTTATTTGGTAAAAAGTATGTGTGAATGCTCGTATATTTTATCATTCGGGCCATTCCCGAATTTCATTCGGCAAATTGAGAATTTTCCCCCTCCCAAAAATTTAAGCTCGGGGCGCCCCTGGGGGGATCCTGTATAAAGGAGTCCTTGCGCGCAGTTCACGCTGCAGCAGACGTCTACGAATTTATGAAGCGCACAATCAGGGAGTCTATAGGAGTTCTATCTCCATGCACACAATGAAACACCTGTAGCTGTTGACCATTGTGCTGCCAGTCGTCTAGAAGAAGCCGCACGGTCGGTCAGCACCATGCGGATCAGATGCCTATCATCGCACGCTGACGCACATTTCGGGGTCCACTCCCGGATTTCCGAGTTGTCCGACACTCGTCCGTCCACTGCTTCCAAACACGCATCACTGTGCTGCTGTTACGCTGCACACGAGCGGCTATTTCACGATAAGACAATCCAGCTTCACGAAGCCGATTATCCTCCTCCGTTCAAACTCCGTTCGTTGTTAAACCTCGCTCTTTTTCGTCGAAGAGGCAAAAGCAACGTCTGAGCTAACGTTTATCACAAGCAGATAACCACCTATAACCTCATACACACCTTGCTGCAGCCGTCTGTTTATTCGGATAAATCCAGCGTTCAGAGGGCGCTGCTCAGCGTACACATGCACTACGAGTCTAAAATTCTAACCATTTGCATATCATACCCTACTTTGAATTTGATGAAAATTTCATACAATTCGCGTAAATCCTTCATGGTGTTGCAATTTTCACAAACATGAGTTTAAATAACACTACCCTTTCGGATTTAAATTACTATCAAAAATAGCTCCCAAGTCCTCAAACGAATAAATAGTTGAATGATATGGATAAAGTTAATGGATTCAGAACACTACAAACCATTTTTTTTTAATCTTTACACTCGAAACACATAATTTTCATTTAAAATATTTTTGTTATAGATTATTTAAAAAAAGAAAAGCGAGGTGTTTTTTTTCCCTTTACTTTTATTCCCTTAGTCACTTCAATCACATAAGGAATTATTCATCGCCCCCCTTCCCCAATGATCTTTTGGATTCTCTCACAACGTGTGGAGCTTGGCACCCTCTTGCTGCTGCTGGTAAGTCCACCGCCCTCTTTGGGCACCCAGCACTGGCCTGCCCGCCCCACTTTCCGAAAATGACACCCTCTTTAACCAGAAGCTGGATCCACCCTTGGTCTAGAGGGGGGAGGGGTCACGACGCCCTTCCCCTTCCCCTCAAGCGTCCAAATATAACCCAAAACAGTATTTTTACTCACTTCTAGATCTAAAAAGTCACACTACATTCCCGTTTTTTCACGTTTGCGAAAATGACCTCCTCCTGAGCCAGAAGCTGGTGTATATAGGACTCTAGTGTAAAGGGACTCTAGTTGAAAGTGGGGACTGTCGCTTTACGCATGTAAGCACTCCAGTTAACTATATTATTCCTCATCGAAACGAGAGACTGTCTGTGATTGTAACTGTAAAAACGCTAAACCCAAACGAAACTTAAGAAGTTAATGATAAATTTCAATTTGGATCAAGCAATGAGATAATTTAAATGTTTTAATAATTTTGATGTTTGAATTAAAATGTTTGCTGCATTCATATTTTTACTTGTCAATTAGTGATTTATCTGGTCATCCACTAGCCTGAAACTGTTATATTCCAGTCAAATACCGGAATCTTGTATTGCCTTCATAGACACGATTTTCATATCATCAGTGATGAACTAGAACAAAAACAATAGTGCACAAAGTGAGCCTGTTTTGTTGAACTGCATTTGAAGTTATATGTTGCTTAATTTATGGTTAATCATTTTGGTTAATTATAAAATGGTTGGTATTTTATTGTTCTATTCAACGACGCAAAACGAACAATAAAAAAAAAAGTTTAAAAGATTATAACCCGACTACAGAAAAAAAATGATAGGTAAGAAACAAGGTAGGTGCTTTTTAAAATCATCGTCTTTAATTATATTGGAACCTTTTGTCAGTTCTCTGTTAATAACATTATAATTAAATTCAAATGCTGTTGTCATGCGTTGTTAGACATTTTAATTTGATACTCTAACAAGCATGTTAGTTGGATGTACAAGAATGATAATTAAGGTTATAATGTTACTCTATCGAATTGTTTTCATGTAGCTGACAACAGATGACTACAGCATTTGAATTGAATTATAACGTTATTAATGTAGAACTAACTGACAGAGGGTTCCATTAGAACTGAAGATGATGATATCAAATAGCATCTACAATTTTTCTTCCCTTACAGTGCTTTTTTTTTTATTCTTAAATATTTTTGTTCTGTAATCGGGTTCTAGTTTTTAAAACGCTTTTATTTCTTACTTTTTAGGGTTTTTTCTGTGGTCTGGTTCGTTTTTTTAAACTTCTGTAAATTTTGATATTTTTCTTTATAATAATTACAAGACCCAAGCATACATACATATGTATCATTTCATCAATTTTTCTTAGTCAGGAGAGGCACAATTGCTCTATCTTGATTCATTGAATGTAGTTATAAAGAAAATACAAAAATAGGGAAAAAAGAACAATCACTTACCCTGAATGGGGGGAGGGCTGAATTCATGATCTAGAAGTAATGTGTGCGAATTGACAATGTTTTTGCATTTTTCTGTTGTATAACTGGAGTTAAATTTTTGTGACATAACTACTAGATGTATAAATTTTCTTTATACATTTCAGCTATGTGATTAAACTAGATTACTTGAACTATTCGTATTACCAGCTTGCTTCTAAAGCCGTCTACAGAAAATTGAAGCTGCACAAGATACAAATCTTACAGGCATTTTAAAGCACAGTAAAAAAGGTAAGTTTTTTTTCAACAGCCTGTTCATGTTAACTACTTCAATATCATTTAAATGTAGACGCAGATTTTTTAAACCGAATACATAATCTAATTTTACTATTTTGTTATCTTACAATAATTTTCAACTCACCCATTTAGTAAAATTGTATAAGTTAATTAGTTAATCTTATAAGTTATAAGGTAGTTTTTTTTTTAATAACCAAATATGTTTGTTAAAAATTTCAAGCTTGTAAACATGTTTCAAAAACAGAACCCTTAAGTACTTATAGAATGAGAATAAAGCATTATTTGAGTGGTTTAGAACCAAAACCCA
Source organism: Uloborus plumipes (assembly GCA_038373865.1). Classification (NCBI taxonomy): domain Eukaryota; kingdom Metazoa; phylum Arthropoda; class Arachnida; order Araneae; family Uloboridae; genus Uloborus; species Uloborus plumipes. The sequence continues at coordinate 20,833 of JAXGGA010004773.1, forward strand.
TTAGTTTAAATATTATGAAAACTAATTTTAACTTAACAAATACAAGTTTAAAAGCACCTTTACCAATGGCTTTGAGGCAATCGATCAAAAACCCCTACCCCTTCCCCCAGTGGCAGAAACGCCGCGACACGGCGACATCGTCGCCGCCAACGAAAGTCTGTTGCGGACAGTTTTGTCCGCGCTGAACAAAAAAAAAATTTTTTAGTTGTCTGCAACTTTCGGACATTTTTTTCCCTCGCGGAAAGTACGCAGACTTTCGCTCCTCTTCAATCCTGTCCGCAAGATCTCGCGGGTAAAATTCTGCGAGTTTCGGACACCCACTCCCTCCCCCCCCGGCAGGAAGCTACAATCCCCCGCGGTACGTACGCAGACTTCCTGTCCGCAGGAATGCCCTGGAGAATTTTTTTTCTTTGGAAATGCGGAGGGGCAGCTGATGTTAATCCCCTGCGCTGCTAGACAACGCGTACGCGTTATCTCTCCCCCCCCCCCGTCATCTCGCTCAGAAAAGAACACAGTTGCAAAGTCCTAGTTCGGAGAAAAAGATTTAAGTTCTATTATGACGCACACAAGCTCGTTCATAGTACGGGGCGTTTTAAGGGAAAACATTTGCTTAAGAACCTGTTTCTCAGCTGTCAGCCCCTGTTTCTGCGAATGTGGACGTAATTAGCCAGTGGGTCAGCGATCACCACATAGTAGATATTGCTTCTCTCGCTCGGGAAAAAAATTCTGAAAATGGCGTCGCGTGAAAAAGTTTTGTGTGGGGTGTGCGAAAGTGAACTAGTTAAAAAAAATTTGAGTACACATTTTCAAAGACGCCACCCTAATCAAAGTATCAAATTTAATCAAATCTGGGCTGCCAAAGGTTTGAAAGATATATTTCAAAACGTGGAACTAAACAAGAAGAGACAGCTCGAACAGGGTCCAAGTGGGGAAAATGAGCAAAGAGAGGAAGAACGTCTTGTAAATCTTGAAGAGAACGAAAATAGGGATCCTGCAGAAGACTTAAGTTCAGAAGATCGTCCTGTAAAGCGAGCTAGAAATGAAGATGGAACTATTTCAGATGTCCTACAAGCTTTACAAAGTAAGTGTCAAATACTTCATGGTTTCTTCTTTTGGTTATTTTGTTTTAGTGAATAAGTTATAATAAAGCTAAAATTTACACATTGTGAAAGCGCTTAATTTCGCGCGACTTTAATTTTCACGAACGCGTCGTAATCATAAAAACTCGAAGCCTCAATTTTTTTCCTTCGACTTTTGGCTTTGTTCATAAACAATTTCGCAAAATCGCCGAAACCTTTATTTTCGGGGAAGTAAGTTTTGCTTTTGGCAGTGCGTAAACTTGAGGATATTTAGTACGATGTCGCTCAAAACGAGATAACAGGGAAGAACTTACGCAAACCTTTTGTCTTCGCAAATGCCAATCGGCTCACTCCCGGCATCCGATCTTGCGCAGATCCTTGCGCTCGGCTGGAAAAATGGAGCTATGACTCTCAAATGAAAATTGAGGTTCGCGCTAGCGTTATTAATTAATTTTATATTTTAATGATTCTTCTCGATTTTAAAGCATAACTTCGGGAAGAAAAAAAAATCGTTTCGTCGATAATAACATTGTAATAGGGGGAAAACATATGATTCTTCCTTTGTTCAGAATATATAAAATGCTTCACTGAAAAGTTGCAACAACGATATTTGTTTTCTGATCTTTTCAAAAATGCTTTTAAAACTTTACAATTACAAGTTTTAAAATAATTTTACCGTTTTTCGCCGATTCCCGAATTCTAAATTGATTCCTACATTATATATTTTTTTCATTTATTTAGTTATTTTTTAATAAAATAATTTATTTATTTATTAATGTAATTTTACATCATCTTTTTATTCGGATCACTTCGATCGGAGGTTCAAACTTTTTGGCCAACAAGGCATTTTTGAAAATTTCTAGAGATTCCCCCCCCCCCTCCCCCGCTGCCAATCGCCTCATCCCACGTTCCCTAAATAGAGATAGCTCATCATAAAACATTGTAATTCAGAATCACAGGCATATTTTTTGCGATAGAAAAAACTAAAAAGGTGTAATAACTACATTTTTAACTCAGCATTGTAGTAATCCTGAAATTCAGAAACTTGTTTCAATTTTTTTTGTCAGATCTTCAAATTATAGCACTAGGATGAGGTTTTTTTTTTTTTTTTTTTTTTGAGCATTGGAACTAACTTTCTTTAATTTCCGAGTTAAAAAAATTAAATAAACTCACTTTAAATTGGTTCCCCAATTGGTTTATTTAAGTAGCTACATCAATTCCATTAAATTAAAAAAATTTCAACTAAATTATTACTAGCTATTGAGCGGGAAAAAATTAAATGCATTGCCTGTTAGAAATATTTTGTATAATCTTATTTAATCTCTTATCAGTGTAGAAATATTAACTAATATATTTTTCCACCAATTCCAAAATGTATCTATCTTTTTTTTTTAACTTCATCTTTAATTAGGGGTAGTATGCATTACTATGTTTAATTTCTAACGAAACAAATCCCGAAATAAATGTTTAAAAAATAATTATGTCAGGTTAAGACAGAATACAGGACTACTTGATATCGTTGGCTATTTTAATGATTGATATTGCATAAATCCTAATGTGTGCAATTAGAAACTTGCAAAACATAAATACACAAGAAGTTCTCACTGCAGAGTTTTAACATGTTTACTAATTATGACTTGGCTGATTTACGCATCTAAAATCTAATCAGAATTTAGATGCTCATTCGTCACTTCTTTCTTTAATGTTCTTTTCCAAAAATCTTGGTTAATACAGTATATATTTATTTATAAGGGACATTCTAAAATAATAATTTGACAATGACATACATATTTTTACAAAATGGACTCTTAATAATAATTATTTTTTTAATTTCTTGTAGACCTTTCTAAAGACTTTGAGGAATTCAAAAAGATGCCGAAACAACAAAACCAACCACCAGTCTCCTCTAAATCTGATTCAACTTTAACAGAAGAGGAAATTGAAATTCTTCTGAAATCCCAAAGATCAGTGGAAGGTCTTATGAAGTGGGCAGGAACTCTAAAGTTTGAAAGGTGCCAAGATGGAATTAGATGCCAAGTGTGTCAGTCAACCCTTTCCTACGATTTCAGTATGGGAGACGATTTTACTGGTGAAGGGGACAATATGCCACTTCCTTTTCGGCATTTAAAATTTGATTTAATACGGCACACAAAGACCTCAACACACCTTGAAAACCTAAAGCGTCTCAACAGACAAAATTTGCTTGAAAAGCAAGATTATGAAAATGGAAAACTTGCAGCTATAAATTGTGCGACTGCAGCTTATCTCAGCTATAAGTTAGAGTCATCGTACAGAGATTATGAAACAATTATTGCCGAATTTCATAATTGTGGAGGAGAAGTTGGGCTTAAAAATCACTCAAAAGAGTTTGCACGAAGTTTTTTATCACACACATATCAAACTTTGTCTAAAGAAATTTGTAATTTTATTGTTTCCAATGATTTGCCATTTGGCATAGTGGCTGACAAGATGACAGCTAATCGCAGAAGTAGACACATAATTGGTTTAAGACTACCAATTTTTGACATAAATAGCCAACATTTGTTCCAATCCATTTATCTTGAGCATAGTCCAGCAACTGATCTAACTGGAAACGGTTTAGCAAAACAGATATTACAAACTCTGGAAAAATTTGGATTAGATTTGCCTTACATACGCAATCATCTTGTTGGTCTTGCCGTGGATGGGCAATATGTTATTCAAGATGTTGGAAAGCATTTAGAAGGTAAGCTTGTAAAAAGTGTCTTAGTTTCCTGGGACCCAATGCATAAAATAGAGCTAATAAAGAAGCATGCTGATGCTCCCAAATTAGTAACGGATGCATTTGATTTAGTGCATGATGCTATGAAGAACTTTTCATCGGGAAAAAGCTTTGAAGTTCTTTTAAAATGTTCAGAACAGTTTCCTGATTTTTTCTATAGACCCAAAGTTTTTAAGACAATGAAATTTTCTGCTCATTGTGAAACAGTTTTTCGTACGTTCTTAGCAGACTATCAAACATTGATCTCTGCATGTGAGCAAGACCCTGATGGTTTTGTTTTACGAGACAAATTAATGAACAAATTCACAATGATCAATATTCTTGCACTTTCAGATATTTTCTCTGTTCTTGCAAGAACATCTAAAAAAGTTCAAGAATCTGATCTAATGCCCTGGGAGTATGCATCGCACGTTAAAAATCTTGTTTCATCTCTTGAAATTATGAGGATTTATTTCGATGAACTTTCAACTACTCAAAATGAAAATAATTCTAAATCCATTCAAATTTCAGAGGTGTTAGCAAAACTTCCCCTGCCTCTGTTTTTTAATTTAAAAACAGCATTGGAAATGTTTCCTCCATCAAATAGTGGCATGTCATGTACATACCATGATGTGCCACTTCTGAAACAACCAATTAGCTCTAAGGTTCTTAGATCTCAAAGCAAAAATATTGAATGTGATGAACTTAGAGCTAACTTTTCATGTCTATCAGGTTATGTTAAATCACTAATTGAGCAGTGCAAACTGTATTTTGAATCAGATGGGAAAGGAACATTTTTTACCATCATTGCCAAGAGCAGTCTTTTGTTTAATTATGACTTCTTAATTTATCCCAAAACAAATATCAGTGTTAATGAAGCGCAGATAAACAGGGGACTCACTCAAGAGAGTTTCAATGAAATTTTAAATTTTTTTCCTTTTGTGGAGTCCGCTGTTGATGTAAGAAAAACTCTGTGGTTCGAATACCAAATCTTCAGCGAATGGATGTTTTGTAGGGTGCATAAAATTGTTGTGGAAGGTGATGCACTAGATATGAAACACCTTTTTAAAATTGCAAAGCATGAACTACAGGAAAAAATCCCTACTTTTCTGAAGTTTTTAATTTTTACTTTGTCAATTCCAGTCTCTGAAGCAGTCTGTGAAACTTGGGGGTCTGTAATTGATGTTGTGGGAAAATATAGGTTACGATCGAAAGATGGGAGTGATGAAGAAGTGGGCACAAACGATAAAAGGGTTTTTGTGCAATTGAATGGTCCTCCGTCTGGGTTTAAAGGAACCAGAAAATTTTTAAAAACAGTGTTGTTATCAATGTATGGATCAACTTATCCTTCTCATTTTAGAAATCCAACAAGAAGTGATTTAATGAAACGATTTGCTGTTTCAAAAATAATAAGCAAAGTTAATAGTAAATCAACATGTCTACCATGTTTCAAATAAAATAATTTTAAAGAAAGCTCGTTCAATGTATCATTTATTTATGTAAATTACACACAAATTTTGCAGACAGCTTTTGAGGTTCTAAAACCTTGTCGCAGACAGCTTCAAAACTTTCTGCCACTGAGCCCCTTCCTAAAAAGTAAAATATAAAATTCTAGTTTTAAGTCAAAACCTCTTTAGATCCGTAGTTCCGAAGACTGAACCATGAATTTTGAGAAAAATTAAATGTTTTAAACGCGTGATTAGTAAGTATATGTATTCTAAATTTATTGCAAATTCTTTTAAACTTTAACAGTCTGTGTTGCAGAGGGCTGAAGACTTATTGATATTTTTTGGGGGCTGTTTCAATAGGCCTTAGTTTTTAAGGGAAGAGGAGGTCACATTCTTAGTAGATAAGGCACTGTTCTTATAGGGGGAGTGTTTCAAACCTATGGAATGTATAAAAAAATTCAGGATTATGCCTTTAACATTGGATAGTATTTGTTCAATATCTATTAGATCTTATGTAGTTATTATAAGCAAATGAAAAAAAAAATGGTAGGTTCATTATTATTATGAACTGATATATGAATGTCGTTAGGGTTGGGCATTTTACTGGACCATGGCAAAAACTCGGAAAATTTCTTAAACTATTTTTTCATACAGCACATACTAATAGTTTGTTTCTCTTCAAATTTCTATTATTCTGATAGCATGGTAAATCTAGCATTACTTTTCTGATAAAAGCTAATTGAAATGGTAGAATTTGTTCTTAGTTGAACCACTAATATAGCCAGAATCTACCTTCTACGGGGGAGACTTGTAAAAGTCCTTACATTTATGTAAAACTACTAGCGGACCTGACAGACGTTGTCCTATTTAAACATTGCAAATTTGAAAAGCTATAGAAGATTTTCAATAAAATATAGATTGTTGGAGTTGTTTAAAAAAAAAAAGTGCAGAAAGAAAATGTTTTTGAACTACCTGTTGGCAACAACACATACATTTTTTACAACTTGACTAATCTAATGTCTGTGAAGTACCTATTGAGTACTCTCAACAACTTGGATTCAATTTCTTCTTATCAGTGTTCGGGTACTGGAAAATTTATGAATTCGCCCCTGTTGTACAGTTACATTTTACCACAGTTGAAGTATAATGTAACTATTCAAAATACTTTTTACCTTTGTTTTGTTTTAAAATTGGTTTGTTTGTTCTTTTCCAGAAAGATGACATTTTAAGTTGAGATGTTATTTTGCTTCCTCTCCCTTTTTTTTATTGATTAAATACTTAAGTTACATCAAATTTTGTAAAAGAAGAATTTTCATGTTTTTCTTTTCTTTACTTTACACTTGATATACATTCATATTTCTATATCATACTAATACATAAATGCAGGTATTGTGTGTGAATAGAGTTCCTTTGCAAATAAATACCCCGACAAGTACCCATTTTAGGTATTTACTCGGGTCTATACCATGGATATTTACTCTTTAAAGTAAATATGCAGGTATTTTACGTCACTAACTACCAGGGTTTGAAAAGACCTGTTTTTTTAGCCTACTTTCCCGTTAAAAATAAAAGAAAGACGAAAAAAGTATTAAAAGTGGCTTGATGCATCTAAAAAATATCGCCAAGTCTTAAAAAAAGTCAAAAAGAAAAAAAAATGAACATTGAAAAATTAAAAATTGGAAAGTAGGGTATTGAGATGGGGAATTTGTGCGTTGGTCTGTCTGTCCCCCCACCCCCCTAATAACTTTTGAATGAATATTCTGATTCTGAACGATTTTTTTTGTTCGAAAGATCTCGGCGAGTACAGCTCATTCCCATATTTGATTTTTCGATTTGAACAATTTTTGGTTCAACTTTGAGCCGTTCAAACAACCTGTCCTGCGATATTAACTTTTTAGTTAACTGTCCGATTTGAACAAACTTTTTTTTGTTCGAAAGATCTTTTCAAGGATACTTCATTCTCCTATCTACATTTTTGATTTGAACAATTTTTCGTTCAACATTGAACCGTTCAAACAAGCTGTCACCCCTAATAACTTTTGAGTGAACAGTCCGATTTAAACAATTTTTTTTAGTTCCAATCATCTCGGCAAGGATACTTTATTACCGTGTTTAAATTTTAAATTTGAACATTTTTGGTTCAACATTGAACCGTTCAAGCAACCTTTCTCCACCTAATTCGAAAGATCTTATCAAGAATACTTCATTCCCGTTTTTAAATTTTCGATTTGAACAATTTTTCGTTCAACATTGAACCGTTTAAACAAGCTCTTACCCCTAATAACTTTTGAGTGAACAGTCCGATTTAAACAAACTTTTTTTTGTTCGAAAGATCTCGGCAAGGATACTTCATCGCCGTATTTAAATTTTCAATTTGAACATTTTTTCGTTCAACATTGAACAGTTCAAGCAACCTTTCTCCACCTAATAACTTTTAAGTGAACCGTCCGAATTGAATAAACTTTTTTTGTTTGAAAGATCTCGGAGAGACTCATTCCCATATTTCACTTTTCAATTCGAACCATTTTTCGTTCAATGATGAACCGTTCAGAAAAATTTTTAACATGAGTGCCTACTGGGAAATTTAAATTGAATGTTGATTCTGAACTTAAAGGTGGATTTCCTTCAAACTAACTTTGTAAGAAAACGGTTTTGATAAAAAATGTAAAGTACTTTTCTGCATAATCTTCTGTGAGGACTGATTCCTCCGCAAACATGGCGGAAATGCAGGCTCAGAAAAAATGACTGACTAGGCAGACGATTTTTTGTTTATTTATTTATTTATTTATTTTAAATTTATTATTATTATTTTTATTTATGTTTTTTTTGGCAGACGATTTTTTTTTTGTTTACAAAAATTTTTCATTCACGAGAGCATTTTATTCTTTATTTATATTTAACAACTGGATTAAAAACGGGTGATTGTGTTCCGGTATTTTACCAGATTTCCGGTATTTTCATGATCGATTTTGGTATTTTCATTCTCGAAAATACCGGAAATAAGATATTTTTAAGATTTTTTTTTCCCTTTCTTGAATTTTCGGTTATTATACCGATAATTATTTACAATAATCATCATTTCGCATTTTCGATGCTTGTTATTCCTTGTTGAAAGGTAAGCAAATTACATTTCTTTTTATTTTAATTAAATCATTAAAACGAGTTTTAAACAAAATTCCATGCTCTGTAAGTGTAAAAAGTCAAGAACTTAAATGCTTAATCTCTGGCTGATTTTTTTTTTTTTTTTTTGTTACAACAATTTAAGTTTTTTAAATCATACATAACATCTTTAAATAGTATTTTATTGCAGTGTCAATAAGTATGAAATCTTTGACTCTGGTCATATTGTATTGATTAGGAGATTTATAGGTACTACATCTAGATAAATTCTTTTCCAAATTATCAGTAACAAATGCAACTTTCATTAACTATGTTATATTAATATTTTTGCACCACCAACAGTAATTCTGTTAGACCTTTACTTTATCTTTAAAATATTTTTTGGAGATAATTTGTACAACACCAACTCAAAAGTAACTTTATTACTCATGTATAATTTAATTAAATGCTTGCACAATATTTTGACTAAAAACTATTTGAAATTTTTCGAATATATGAAATGTGTCTTGTTTGTTTATGAATGGCAATTTATTATTAAATATGTGTAATTATAAAATTAGGCGTGCTTAGGTAACAGGGCCCTTGGTTTTAAAAAAAACGTCGCAATCCCCCCCCCCCCCCCCCCCCCATCCCAACACATGCACGCATTTTCTCTTTAAAACTTTCAGGTTTTTTTTCATGAACTCACAATCACCCCTGTAAAAATAAAATTAGAGGCATTTTATTAACGAACGAGGTTTTTTTTTCTTTCTTTGATCAAATGTGTTTTAATGTTCTTTGTACTTTTATTTTATTTATTAATTTTTTTTCTTTTGAAAACGATTGTGAAATTTTTCTACGTAAGAACTATAACAGTTACATTCTTTAAAAGGTGCGACAAAACTTTATTTTTTCGTTTATTTACTTTTTACGTGTCCATTTCATCTGATGAAAGGGGTATATTTTGCTTTTAGAAATCAGCTTTAAGTGCTATAAAGGTATGTTTGACATAATTTTCAGTTTCAGATATTCAAGAGAATATTGATCAGATGCTAGAATGCCGATGTCGATGTACGGGAAAGTAGGCTCGTTTAGTTCTTGACATAACTTCTTGTTTTATTTGAAAAATCCCAGCCTACCTGGGTTTTTTATCTAAAACCTTGGCTTTTTCTGGTTTTTTCAACAATTATTCTGATATCATTCTCTATTCAAACATTGTGCCCCTATTTTCGTGGAAGCAGGGGAGTCCTGAAAAGAGGTCACTGTGACCCCCAAAAAAGATTCTTATTCTGCAAATTTGGAAACAGCATTGTAACATTGAATTATTGATATTGATATTATGTTTTAATTGATATTGGGACTGAATATGTAAATTGAATAATTATTACTTATTTTAATTTCTAAGTATTAAAAAAAAATAGTGTGAGGTTCAGATGTAGTTTTATTTCAAATACCTAATAACTTGTCAGGAAAGGAAGAAGGCAATTTCTGGAACGGGTTCTGACCAAGATTAAATATTGTAACAAACTAAATATTATAACTAAATAGATCAATACCAATTTGTAGGCTTAGTATTGATCAAAATATTTGTTATTTTTAGTTTGTTTCTAAAATAAAGGTTTTGAATATGCAGTAAAGTTTGAAAAAACCCACTTTACCGACACAGCGGGGTTTTTCACTTGGGCCCACCCTAAAAAAAACCCGGGTGGGTTTTTTCGCGCTGTGCCCGCTTTGGCCGACCCTGCTAATTACCATCAGAAATAAATGAGTTAATGTGGGGGTCTAGGAACAATAGATTGGTTTGTTTTGATAAAGTTGGGTATTCTTAATATAATTCAACCGCGACGAGTTGGCCGGTGTCAATCAAATGAGAAAATGAGTCCACTCCTTAAAATAGGTAGAATTTCTACCCATTCAAATTTCCCCATCAATTGTGAATCCCATTCCTCAATTTTCCCCTGCGTATCGCCCCTTCCTAAAAATGAACAATCCTGAAAAAAGGAGGAGTCATAGGCCATCTCTGCGAAGTTGAATTATACATGGATTTCTGAAATTTCAGGCTCAAAACTTGTTGTTGTAGATATCTAAAGCTTCATTCTTTCTGTTTTAAATTTAGGTTTAAAGCTGTAACAGCATTGAAAAGTTATAGAAGAAACTAAAAACTGTAGGAAGATAAAGTCTGACTTTATTGCATCTAATAGCAGGTTTGTATAGTTGTTAATCAGATTGCCCTGAGCATTAGAAATGTATTTCGTTGTTGCAGATGCTGACAGTTTTAAAATCATTTAATTTTTAAAATTGCAAAATGATTCAAAATGGATTCCATTCCAATTCATTACATGGCTGTCGTTGTGTTATTGTTCTTGAGTTTTGGTTTGATATTAATTGGAACTATCACTGTTGAACTTATTCGATATCATTGCTTTGTCCTAAAATGATCAAGTTATTGAAATTTGTGTGTGAGTTTGAGTTAGAAGAAGGTTATGAACAGTGTTAAAAATAAGCCGTGACTAGTCTCATTTTGCCAAAAATTTTGATTTGATGCCAAAGGTAGAAAGTCTATGTGCCAAATTCGGCACCATAAATTTTGGATTGCATTGAAGAGTTTTATTGCAATCTATTTATTTTTAAGAAACCATTTTCTTCTGTATTTATTACAAATCTTTTCTAAAAATCCAGAATATGGTATCAGCAATACAGAGGGTTTCTGTTTTTTTTAAACATTTTTTCTTCATATTTGGATGCATATACACTGAAGTGACAAAAGTCATGGGATAGCAATATGCAAATTTTCAGATGGCAGTAGCATCGCATAGAACAGGTATAAATGCGCAGTGCTTTTACAGAGCTTTCATTTCTGTTCAAGTTATTCATGTGAAGAGGTTTTAACGTGATGATGACCGCACGACGTGAATTAACAGACTTTGAACGCGGAATGTTAGTTGGAGCTAGACGCATGGGTCATGCCATTTCGGAAATCGTTAGAGAATTCAACATTCCCAGATCCACTGTGTCAAGAGTGTGCCGAGAGTATGAAATTTCTGGCATAACATCCCACCATGGACAGCGCAGTGGTCGACCGCCTGCACTTAAAGATCGAGACCGGCGACGTCTGCAAAGAGTCGTAAATTCTAACAGACAAGCAACACTGCGTCAAATCACCGTAGAAATCAATGTGGGACGTACAATGGACGTGTCTGCTAGAACTGTGCGGAGAAATTTGGATTTCTTGGGCTATTCTAGCAGAAGACCGACTCGAGTGCCTTTACTGACAGAACGACATCGCTTGCAGCGACTCTCGTGGGCACGTGAGCATATCGGTTGGTCCCTAGATGAATGGAAAACCGTGGCCTGGTCCGAAGAGTCACGATTTCAGCTGGTAAGAGCCGATGGTAGGGTTCGAGTGTGGCGCAGACCCCACGAAGCCATGGACCCAAACTGTCAGCAAGGCACTGTTCAAGCTGGTGGTGGCTCCGTAATGGTGTGGGCTGTTTTTTCATGGCATGGACTTGGTCCTCTAGTGCGACTGGACCGAACATTGACTGGAAATGCTTATGTGCAGCTACTTGGAGATCACTTGCAGCCATTCATGGACTTCATGTACCCAAACAACGATGGGATTTTTATGGATGACAATGCGCCATGTCACCGGGCCGCAACTGTTCGCAATTGGTTTGAAGAAAATTCTGGACAATTCCAACGAATGATTTGGCCACCTAGATCGCCCGACATGAATCCCATTGAGCATTTATGGGACACCATCGAGAGGTCTGTTCGTGCCCAAAATCCTGCCCCATCAACGCTTTCACAATTATGGACGTCTATCGAGACAGCATGGCTCAATATTCCTGCAGAAGACTTCCAACGACTTGTTGAGTCCATGCCACGTCGAGTTGTTGCATTTCGCCGGGCAAAAGGAGGGCCGACACGATATTAAGAGGTATCCCATGACTTTTGTCACTTCAGTGTATATTTGATTTAAAATAATGGCACCTAGTTGGTTTTGGCACCTGAAAACTTAGATGTTATCATGGCGCCTTAATTTAAATTCTTATTTCTAACACCAGTTATGAATAACACAGTCATTCAACTAGGTCTGTCAAGTTGAAATTGAATTATTGTATTTATAAACTTACTGTCAAAATTTAGGAAGTTCGCCGGGAACGAAAAGTATATCTACTGAAAAAATTACACTAAGCAGATGACTGAATAAAATAAAACTAAGCAGATAAATGAATAAAATTATACTACATGTAAGCAGATGACTGAATAAAATAAAACTAAGCAGATGAATGAATAAAATTATACTAAGCAGATGACTAAATAAAATAAAACTAAGTAGATGAAGGAATAAAATTATACTAAGCAGATGACTGAATAAAATAAAACTAAGCAGATGAAGGAATAAAATTATACTAAGCAGATGAGTGAATAAAATTATATTAAGCACATAAATGAATTCCTTTATTTGCTTAAAGTTTTGAGAATCTGGATAGCTCCCGTCATTGCCGCCAAATCAGAAGCCAAAAAAATTTAATTTTATTAAATATTTTTTCTGTCATATTGTTCTGCCATTATTCATGGTTTCTACAAAGAAACATATTTTTTCCCTCATTTAATGACAGACCTTTTTGCTTTTTTATACAAATACAATAGCAACAACTAATACCCAAGGTCAAGAGCCATCTTAAAACTAGTCACCCCATTGCAAGTAATATCTTGTTTCTGGTAGACTATTCCATGTGCCTACAGCCTTATTTCAGTTGTCATTTTTCTTGATTTCAAAATTAGCTTTTGATTATTTGAAAAGCCCAAAACAATAACCCCTGGTTTTGCCTTTTGTGCAAAAATTTAGCCCTTAAACTTCCCCCGTTTTAAGGCGGTCACACAACCTTCATATAATTTTTTTGAATTTTAATTGAAACATGTAATTACTAGGTGACCCGTGTGGAATTCCGCACAAAAAAAAACAACTCTAAACTTGAAATTTAATACGACAATTTTTATTGGCTTCGTTATCTGCCCGAAGTTGCAGCGCAGTGTCGAAATCTATAAAGAAAAGTCCAACGTAAGTTTGTGTGGTCCCTGCCGGGGGTTGCAAATTCCCGATCATATGGTACACTTGACCATGTAGTTTAAAACAATGTGGACCTCTGCCAGGAATGTTAACTGAGTCTACTTTGACTGAAGCGAAGGCCAAAGCATTGTTGAATTGTCTAATATTGTCTAGGTAGTAGACACCTTGCTGTTAGTCTGCCTGTTGGTACCCTGTTCCTTGGCATTGTAAAATCTTGTACGTTTGCACAACATCGCCATCAACTGCCGTCGTTCTGACAAATTTTCAAGGAGATCAAAGACACGTCCACTTTTACAACTACTACAAAAGTGATACCCTATATTAAAATCAAATACCCAAGGCTACTACTAAACTAAATACTAACATTATTGCAAAACTACCATAGTATTTTTAAATAATAAAAGTTACAATTAAGGTTTACCGAGCTAAGTCTTGGCTTGAAATGTCGCATTTAAAATTGATTTGAACAACAATGGTAACGATTTTAACAGTTGAGCAAAAAATTTTACTTTTTCAAACTTCAATCGCTTATAAGTCGCTTAAACGTGGATTTTCGAGATTCTCGTTACGCGGCGCTAGCGGAGAAACGTTCTAAAGAACGCATTTTTTTAATCTTTCGAATGAAATCAAAATGGAGACTATACAACAATTATTTCGCTAGATAGAGTCAATTTTGTGCCCAAAAATTGAAGTTCGAATAAAAAACGAACCGACACTTTTTAGAGGTGGGTCTAATTTTCGTCAATAGCCTGCGGGATAAGCTTCAAAATCATAAATTTTCATGCAATTCGATAAAGAAATGAGCGAGTTTCGACCGGGTATAGGATTCGGCTTAGAAAAATAATATGTGGAGATTTGAAAGATTAGCGTGTACATTTATTTAGCAATCAATAATTTAATTTTTAAAGGTTAAAATATTGCAACCTTTTTTTTTTTTAATTTAATTTAAAATTTCAATTTTTTAAAAACTCTGAGGCTTTTTTGTTTTAGCACTTCTTTTAAAATGGTTTTTGCTAAATGATTGCATTAATTACCTCTAAAAATCTGAATTTTTTTGCTTATATAATAATTAGAAAATATTCTGTGGCTGATTGTGTAAAAAATAATAAGAATCTCTTAGCAAATTTTGTTTTTAAAAGTTCAACATGCTCCAAAAATTTTAGCAATTTGTAAAATGCTCATTCAATGCACAGTTTTGTTAAATATTTTATACTGACTGCAAAAGATATTTTTAAAACTACATCTTAAATAGAAAAAAAAATCCTTGGCGATTCCCGTAACACGTAAATACCGAAAAATGATCAACAAGAAAAAATTCCTTCCAAGTTTTTCTTTTCCATTAGAACACATAGCGTGCATGACCTAGAGACACTCATAACTTTTTAAATAACTAAGCTAGAGCCATTAGAATTTTTTTCAAGCATTTTAAATAACTTTTAATTTTGAAATATGCAGTAAAAAATTTTTGATTATTTTTGAGGGAGCAGAACCCTTTAATGAACTTAAATAACTGGATCATATCCCCTTGTGTTCTTTGCTAAGACTACACGTATTAAGCATTCTAAGCCTGAAAAAATAATCTAAATTTGAAATCCTTGTGTATGAGTCATTTCTGTTTGATGGAATTTTTAATATACATTTATTAGGAATGGCATGTAGATCTTTCTTTTTTGCACTTTTGAAATTTATCCCAGCCACCGTCCTGATGCGGAATTAAATTCTTCTTTCTAACACTGATTGTTATCTTATGTCCAAAAATCCCTGAAGTCATTTTATGTTAAGTCTCTCATTGCCACCAAAGCAGATGATAAAAAATTCAATTAGATCTAATCTTTTTTCTGTCATATCGCTGCCATTATTCACAGTTGCTGCAATAAAATTGTTTTTTTTTCTTCTAATTTAATATTTCTTAAAATAAAGCTTTTGCTTTTCTATACAAATACAAAAGTGACAACCAGCAACAGGCTCTGTGCCCATTTAGGTTGGTTCTAGTCAGTTTATCAATCCCCAACAAAGATCAAGAACCCTCTTAAAACTATTCATCCCATTGCGAGTAACAACTGTTTCTGGTAAACTATTCCATGTGCCTATAACCTTGTCGAAGTCATCATTTTTCCTGATTTAAAGCTTAGCTTTTAATTATTTGAAAATCTTCAAGCAATGACCCCTGGTTTTGCCTTCTGTGCAAAAATTTAGCTCGTGAATATCCTCCATTTTTAATAAATGTAAATAAGTAGCATATCCCCTCGTATTCTTTGCTGAGACTGTACATGTTATGCATTCTAAGCCTGGAATCGTAATCTAAATTAGAAAGCCTTGTATATGCGTTATTTCTGTTTAATGGAATTTTTAATAACTTATACAAGTGTGGCTGAAAAGAAATTGCATGTGGATATTTCTCTTTTTTCACCATTAAAATTTCTTCCAGCCACAATTGTGATACCTGGATTTAAATTCTTAGTTGTAACACTGTTAACTTATCTCCAAAAATATTTTCTGTCATGTGTCTCCAAGGTTACTTTCTGTAGATTCAATGATCCTGTTCTCATATGGTATCTTAATTTCTATCTGGATTGCAACCAGTGATCAAGTGTTATGCTAGAAACATTTCGCATCTTAAGATTCTAATGTTGGTAGAATACAAGGGCGGATCCAGAAACTTTTCAAGGGGGGGGGGCGATTGATTTTTTTTATTTTCATATATACATACATATATATATATATATATATATATATATACCCCCTCAAAAAAGGGCACATATACCCCCCCCCCCCCCCAAGAAAAGAAGCATAAAACCACAAACATACGTATGTGTGCATGTTGATGGGTCTTTTTCTTTTTGCTGATCCCTCCCACTTATGTTTTTTTTTCTTCCAATGCTATTGCTTTTTGTGTTTTTTTTAAAAATATTTCTAGAAGAATGACCTTTGTAGAGGATGCATTTAACTCTTTTAAATGAAGGAGGGTAGAATATCCCTATTTTTAGGGGGTTGGGGGGGTTCTCCCCGGGAAATTTTTTTAAAAATAGATACAAAATTCTGCATTACGAGGCCTTATATGGGTACAGAGACTGCAGAAATATGAGAATAAAGTAATCAAACAAAACCTTTTAAATGTTATGCCTTTTGCAAATTAAGATCAATTAAAATATTTAAAAAAATATGGACCGGCAAATCCTTGACATTAATCTGCAGAGATAAAGAACGAGGGAAGAGAAAAAAATGAACACATCATCACTTGCTTACATCGGTTTTCAGCATAGTTACTGTAGTTTATATTAGTAGTATTACAACTGTATTAGCATACATTCAGGGGTGCCCGGAATTGAAGTCATTGCGACATCCTTTTTTGGCAAATTTTGACTGATGAGTAAACAAATTTCTACACAGTAGTAAAGTATTTCATTAGAAAATCTTGTCCTAGTATGCAGGTGACTGGGAATTTCAATCAGCAAATTCAAAAATTTTCCTCTTTGAATAGTTCAAGATTGGGAAGCCCCTGCATGCATTACACTAAACGGAACTTACCTTTAGTCTTTTCTGTGTTTGAAGGCGATTCAATGGATATTAACGGTGATTCAGTTGATAAAAGTGGCTCAGGTCCAAATGATGTTTGATTTGCAACATTTTCCTTGTTTTAAGCCACCTCTCCATAAAATCGCATAAACAAGAAAGTGTAATAACCGAACTAGGAACGTTGCTCAGTTTTACTGACTCCAAAAGCGAGACTAAGACCACTTGAAATCGTGCTTATTTTCGTTACGTCATATAGACGGCGTCCCTCCATATGATGACGGGCGTCAAGAAATCGGCGACTCGGAATGTATGCATTCGAAGGCGAAGGATAACCCCTTCTCCTTTTATCATTTGCATTTCTGCCTGTAGAGACTTTTAATTTATCAGCGCTGTCTTGAAAATGGTGCCAAATTTCAGTTCCACAGGAACAGAAAAGAAATGTAATAAATCCCTCATTCCTAGAAAGGTAGAAAATTACTTTTTTTTTTACATTTTTGGTAAGTGCCTGTTTCTTTCTTTTTTCCTTTTTCCCTTTTTTCTTTTTCTCTTTTGTTTTCTTTTTTTCTTCGCTCAAGGGGGGGGGGGCGCCGATCGCCCCCCCCCCCTTGTATCCGCGCTTGGTAGAGTACAGGAGTTATAATAGGCTTAGAGCAGGTGATTGTTAATACTGAATTTACAGCCATACTACAATGTTGTAGAATATGTACAGTCGAATCTCAATATTGACTTACTTTGCTTAACTCGAAATTTCGACTTATATTGAAGTTTCAGGCAGCCCTTTTTTTAAGCATTTATTCGCCAATTTTTTCTTATTTGATTTTTAGAAGCAAACCAACTAACCACTTGAACTTCAAATGTCTAAGAGAACTTTTACTGCCATTTTTACCATTTGTTTCTTCAGTGATTGAGCTATGTTTCCTTTATTGAGGGTGTAATTTAATTGACTTGCCCCCGGTCGACTACAGACAAGAGAATGATCTTGTTATTTATATTATCTAAGCAGTTATTTGAAGAATATTTCTTTGCAGTGACTCTCTCATAGAACTTAGTACCAAATGCAAAAAGGCTTACAAACAGAGTTTGAAGAGAGGTTAGCGATATAAAGAGTCAGTTCCCATGACAGGGTGAGGAGTCAGTCACGTTTCTCACCTTTAGTCACCTTTTGAAATTTTGGTTGCTTTTTGTCACCTTTTGGAATTTTTTTCACCTTTTTAAACCTTTCTTGAAATGTGTTTTCGGAAAATCTATTTTTGATGAATAAAATTTTTGAAAAGTAGGAATACATTTTTCCTTACCTAAAAATAAATGGAATTTTGAGGGGAAAAAAAAAGCAAAAATTTGTCATTCAACCATTTAAAAAAAAAATGTTTCCACTGTCGTTTTCAATAAAATCTCTGGTAAGCAAACTTGTTTAGTGATGACTCACTGTGGCATATGAGTTGAGGAACCGTTGCTTTGCCTTCAACTACTAGTAGAAATTCAGAAATGTACCGCCAACATTGGAAATTGCTTTCTAATGAAATAAATGAATTTTCCTTTTAAATTTCTTTAACTAATATTTGACATTTTTTTTATGAATTTTAAAATTCTCTATTGTTTGAGTTACATTTTTAAAATTGTATTATTGCATGTCATGCTTAAGGTTTCAATTTTTCTGCATCCTGTGAATATTTTATATATTTTTAAAACTTTTTTTGTAATAATATTATTTATTATGATTTTTTAATAACTTCATTTAAAATTACTTTTGGTACCTCTCACTGCGAAAATGAATTACTAATGCATTGGAAAGAAATGTTTTATATGTTAAACATGTAATTTTGCTGATGTATATATGGATTTGGTTAAAATTAAAAAAAAAAAAAAAAAATCACAGCACTGCTCACAAGACTGATATAAAAGTTTTCTCTCTTCAGTATTGGACACGTTTTATTTACAATGAGCTATTAAAAATAGAAAAAAAATAAAATATGTTCATTAAATACATCGTCATTACCTTTACTTCATAATTTCAGTTGTTAATTTAATTGATTTTTTAAAAAAATCTTTGAACATAACATAGAGTTTACACTGAAATTTTTTTGAATATGTCCTGAAATGGTTTATTTTGTTACTTCCAGCTCTATCATATTCATGTTCGGAATCTAAGTCTTTTAAAATAGTATGTAGGCTGTTTTGGTAAAAGTCGGAAAGGAGGATAATCGTTTTCTGCTTTTTGATTTCTTAACAAATTACTTTTGGTTACCTTTTAGTTATTTTTTTGTCACCTTTTAGTCACCTTTGTTTTAAAATTTGTCACCTTTTTCAAAGACCATCAGCAGTCCTCGCCCTGCCATGACTTAACCTTCCCCTGTTTAGTAAGTAAAAATTGTCCTCAAGAATTGCCTCTGGGAAAAGGCTAAACCAGTTGAATTCCTCACTTGAAGAAGTGTGACTAATACTAGAGCTGTTGAATATTCAACTGTTAGAAAAATTTGCAAAAGTGCAATTTTTATTGATATTTTTAAATTAATTCTTTGGTTTATAATTAGTCCTATATATTTTTATACTTCTAAAGAAGAAATCAAAAGTTTTTGTTCTTTTCTGTGCATTTGTGGGTGGGTTTTTCTAATGACCACTATGAGTGTCTTATAAAAGGAATAATTTTAAATTTTTCATATCTTCAACTTCAATTACATTGAATTTTTTTTTTTTTTTTTTTGGCCCGGAGTACTTCGAGATAATGAGAATTGCCTGTATCTTGTATAGCATAAAAGTTTGTAAATAAGATCAATTTAACAGAGCACAGTTATAAAATGTATAGTTCTGTTTCTGTTTTTATTACAACTAAAGTGCTTGTTTTTGTCTCTTGTTCGAATAACTTGATTTTGTTCTTAGTTTTGATTTTTCTTTAACTCTTAGATTTTGATTCTTCAGCTTAATTTCTGTACCTCTTTTCAAAAGATCTAATTTTATCTTTTGACAATACATTCCTTTAGCACTTTTACTTATGATATATATTTTGTAGTATGAAAATTTTTAAATTAGGTCAATCTAACAGAGCACAGTTTATTTATAGTTCTGTTATTTTTCTTAAAACTTAGATTAAGTTTTTCTTTTATTCCACTTTCTGATTTTGTACTTAGTTTTGGTTTTTCTTATCCATTTAGACTCTTATGTTAAATTTCTATACCTCATTTTAAGATCTAATTTTATCTTTTGACATTTCATTCCTTTATCGCTCATAGGTATTCTTTTCTTTTCAGATAAACTTCTATCTGACTTCTTCTGTTCCTTCTAAAGTCTTCACTAACTCTTCAGAAATGTTCATTTAACAAATATTTCTTAAGTTGCAATATTTAGTTTGAATATATTGCATACAATTTATTAACTGAAGAATGAGTTGTCCAAGAGATTATTTATATGTATGTGAAAGAAACTGATGCATGTGGAGCTTAAATTAATTCTGTTGCAAGATATTGGAATGCATTACCTAAAAATACTTATATAAGTATATTTATTTATATTAGCAGCATACTTTTGATATTTGCTATGAAATTGGAAAATCTTGTAGAATGTATCACAATTGACTGCGCAAAAATGGATTTTTAATATCTGAGAAATTACTTTTAATGGTCTTAATGTGTTTCTCATAAGATAATCAATTTTTATGTAAATGCTGCAGTTTATGTAAATATGAATTGACGAAAGTAATTGAAATATGTCAATTTGAATTGATTTTGATATAATATTGATGGAAATTTCCAAAACTGGTGCAATGTGAAGTATCAGAAAAGTCGGTTCTTTTATTATCTGAGTTTAAACCTTCTAAAACTTCAATCTCTAAAAGTAATGAAATGCTTTGAGATGATATTTGATTCTTCATTAAAAAATCTAGAAACATACCATAAAATTAATAATGAATACAAAATCTTGTCCTGATTTAAATAACAACGGTAGTATGAATATCAGAAAAGCAACAAAAACTCCACCAAATTATGCATTAAATAACCCTTCTCAGACATTTTTTAGCAGAGATAAAAATTCGGACATGACTAAATTAAATTTTAGAAAAGAAAAACTGAATTGCAGTTTGGTCACCGGAAGAACCGCTGCTCAATCTAGTGTGATAGAAGCTCACATGCAAGAGTGTGTGTTGGAAAACTGCGAGTTTTGTAAAATGATATATTCTCAGAAACAGGATCAGACGAATATTTATTTTGAAGAAGGACCAAATTCTACTCTGATATTCAAAAAGCCGTTGAGTCCGTGCAGTGCCGTCAAAAGACCCGTGGAAAATCGTAGCCAAGAAGATACAAGTTATGAAATTTGTGAGATGATGTTCACGGTAGAGGAGGAATCAGACAATTTTATGAGTTTTGAGGATGGACTTGGTTCACCTTTGCAGAGTGAAAATGCCACTTGTAGTAAAAATTTCGTGGAACAACAAACTGGAGATAATACTTCAAAGCCACCAAATTCATCTGCCAACTCTGATGAGACTATTCAAGATGATGATTTCAAGGACCCATCAAAAGAAAGCCAAACAATATTTGCTCAAGGGTCAAAGGAACAGGAACTTCCTGACTCAAGCTCATTTGATTCTTGTAACAAAGATGAGGCCGTTCAAAACCTCAATGCAGAACCCGATGTAAGTAACCACTCCGAAGAAAACGAACCTATTCTTGATGAAACCTTAGAAGATCATCCTAACCTTATCCCTGTAGACTTTTTGCCTTCAACTTCTAACTCTGGCGAGATAGTTCGAAGTGCTATTCTCAAGGACAATATAAGTGCTCATGTGAAGGAAAATGCATCTAGTCAAACTCATGGTGGGGTATTTAGCCAGAATGAAAGTTCAAAAGAACATGTTGAACTTACTAATCCAAAATCATTTAATTCAACAGTTACAAATGAAGACAATGGTTTAAAAGACGACATTCTCAACCAGTCAAAAGAAAGTGTATGCATTAAAGTGGGAATGCCTTCTACACCTGATGAACATTCGCAAGAACACCTTAAATTTCACAATGCAAAATCAGTTTGCTCATCTTCCAGCTCTAATGAGGTGGTACAAGATGGCAATTTGGAGGACAAAATAAGCAACCTGCCTTCAATGAATGTTGGCTGTGTTGAGGATGGGATGGCGTGCAGTGAAGAAATTGACTCTAAAGCGCATCTGAAGCATCTCTTTGCAGCACCAGTCGATTTGCCTCCTCAATCCTGCGAGACTGTCCAAAGCAACTATTTCAAAGACAATATAAACAACCAGTCCACATTGAACGTAGACTGTGAAGAGGATGAGATGGCGTCTGATGAAGAAATCGATTCTAAAGAGCATCTGAAGCACCTCCTTGCATCAATGAATTTACCTCCTCAATCCAATGAGACTCTTCGAGGTAACTATTTCAAAGGCAACATGAACGACCAGTCTACAACAAATGCTTGCTGTGAACAAGATGAGCTGGTATCTGATGAAGAAGTAGACTCTAAAGAGCATTTGAAACATCTCCTTGCTGCAGCAATACCGCATCAATCCAATGAGGCTGTGCAAGGCAACTACTTCAAAGCCAATAGCAGAGGACAGTCGGATGGAAGTGCAAGGTTTCGGCCGGCACATACCCAAATTGAAGATTCTGGAGGATGCCATCAGCGTAACAATGCAGACTCATTCTGTCTGCCTTCAACGTCAAATCAGACTGTCCGACCCAATGATTTCACAGACAATATGAGCAACCAGTCCATAAGAAATGCCAATTGCCAAATGGGTGAAATTGCACATGTTAAAAGCGAAACTTCTTACGAACATCCTAAACTTCCACCTTCAGGATCGTTCCATTTACCTTCCTCCAACGAGGTCATCCTGGGAAATAACTTCGAAGAGGCGTTGGTCGACCAGTCCATAGAAGCACATGAAATGTGCGAAGTGATATTCAGAGAGGGAGAAAATGCCGAGAAGCCCAAAAGCATCCTGTTCGCCGGAGCACTGCCTCCCAGTGTGTACAAAGAAAGGAAGAGCGTTAATAACGGCCTGTCGGTCAATCCTTTGCCTTATTGCGAGGAAATGCCTCGTTGTGGCATTTGCGGAAAGATTTTTTTCAGCGATAACGAGCTGAAATCGCATTTTGGTGTTCATTATAGAAAAGAGGCTTATTCTTCTGCTATCAAAAAAGTTATTCCTCTAAATAGAATCCTGGTGAACCACCCGAGGGTTAGTTCGGAAAGCAGTGCCTCGTCTGGCGGGGACTCAAAAATGCAAGAAAAGAGTCAATCTAAACAAACCTCTTACCTGTGTTTCCATTGCCATAGAGCTTTCGTCGACTTTAAGGACATGAATGAACACGTCAAATATCATAGAAGGAAACAACCTTATGCTTGTAAGTACTGCAGTAAAGTGTTCAAGCTCGTGTCTGAGCTAGAAATTCATGAAAAGATTCACGTCATAGACCAGAGGTATTCCTGCTATTACTGCGAAAAAAAATTTGCGCGTCACAGGGAACTGAAAGAGCATTTGCTGGTGCATACCGGGAAAAAAGCTTTCGTCTGCAAGTATTGCAACAAAGAGTATTTATTCTTATCTCACTTGAAAATTCACATGAACGTTCATGTCAAGGATCGCCTAATGACTTGTGAGTTTTGCGGGTTGAAGTTCCATATTCGAACGGAATTCCGCGAGCATCTGAAATCGCATAAAATTAAACCGTACGCTTGTGACTATTGCGATAAGAAATTCGGCGAGGCGATAAATTTGAAAACGCACATGCGTATCCATACCGGTCGAGTGATATACTCGTGCATGTATTGTAAAAAGGATTTTGGATTCATTTCTCAACTAAAAATCCACGAAAGGACTCATACCCGAGAAAAGAAGTATTCATGCCACATGTGCGAGGAGGCCTTCTCCAGACATAATGAACTCAAAGATCACCTCCTGAGCCATACGGGTAAGAAAACCTTTTCCTGTAAATATTGCAGCAAAGAGTTTTATTTCATGTCGCATTTTTCCAAGCATTTAAGCATCCATACGGTGTCGAAGGCTTTTTCGTGCGACCGTTGCGGCAAGGTTTTCGCGACAATCGACTACCTGACCAAGCATATGCAATTGCACGACGAGGGAAAGTTGTTTTCTTGCGACAATTGCCAAAAGGTTTTCTCGTGTCTCTCCGGGTTACAGAGTCATGCTTCGACGCATTCGGGGGAAAAAAGATTTTCTTGCGATTATTGCCAGTACTTGTTTTCGGACAGGCAGAACCTGATCGAGCATGTCAGAACCCACACCGGGGAGACGTCGTTTACTTGCGAATATTGCGAGAAAAGATTCGCAGGAAAGGGTCAGTTAGAAATCCACCTGCAGACACATTCGGACCACCCGATGTTTCTGGTGAATTTTTTGCAAAAGTGCTCAAAAAACATTGTCAGCCTTCAGGAAGCTTGAGAGATTCTAATTGTAGGTTAGGAATCATGTACAGCAGACCCAGATAATATAGACAAACACTGTTCACAGAAATTTCCCAAAGTTTGCAGAAAATTTTGATGTTTTGTAAACACATTTCTGTACTCTTACACTTTCTTTGATGAGCGACAAATGTTGGTCGCCATTTTGGATTTGTCCCAAATTAACAATCCTGAAAAGATGTAAATATAATTGAAGAAAAAAAAATATGCTGATTGCATTGTGGTTCTTGCTTTCTACTCGATAGTTTTTCTGTTAGCTGCAATATAAGAATCAGGAGAAGTACACTGCTTTTTAGCAGAAAAATTTTACAAGACTGTTTGTGTTTGCAGACCATTTTAAATTTTATTTAGGTCTGATGTACAGTTCTGTTTGACCAGTGGTCTTCAAGCTTTGTCAGCTAATGGGAGTTTTTTTATGGAACCGCTTCCCATATTTTATCGACTGTTACGTTTTTTTTTTGTGTAATTGAAAAAAATTGGGCAGATTTTCATATTTTATGTTTGTCATCTACGGTGAACTCTCACTTATGCACTGCCTCATTTATGCGCTTTTTCACTTATACGACGATTTTCAGTGGTCCCGGCTCATTCCATAGTAAATTAATGATAATTTCAGTTGTTTATGCATCGCTCTAATCCTAAAGTTTAACATTTCACCTATGCGCTGAATTTTTTTTCTTACCCTGTGCATAATTTTTTTTTTTTTTGAAAAAATGAGCATGTTTCTTTTTCCTCTTTAATATTTCACATTTGCTGCTCTCCAAAAGCATTCCTTCAGCATGATTTAAGTTTTGAAGCTCTTATCTGTTTAGCACTCTTTGTTGATAACCCGTGCATGCAAGGGAAGAATTGCATACCTTTTCCTTCAGCTCCGTGAATGAAGGGGGTTGGTTTGTTTTGTGACAAACTTTAAAGCAATCGGTATGGGGCAGGTGCTTGCAACTATCCCTTGATATCTCCTCCCCCCCTTAAAGACTTTTTTTCTTTATTTGTGGTTTTAAGCATTTCAGCTTTCGATTATTTTAAGCATAAATAGATTGGCATTTAGGAATGGCTAAAGTTTTTTTTCTTTGTCATATTAGTTACGTTTAGTTGCAATAATTGTCTAACAGTTATTGATAGCAACCTATTTGTACAGAAACATTCATGCTGTCACTAAATTATATGCCTTGCTTTAGACTTCTGAATGTGCTTTTTCACTTATGCGCTTTTTTCTGTTGGTCCCTTGGGCCTACGC
This sequence comes from Uloborus plumipes, assembly GCA_038373865.1. NCBI lineage: Eukaryota > Metazoa > Arthropoda > Arachnida > Araneae > Uloboridae > Uloborus > Uloborus plumipes. The sequence continues at coordinate 46,463 of JAXGGA010004773.1, forward strand.
ATAAGGGAGAGTTCACTGTATGTTTTAATGTCTGCCTTTTTTTCTATAGATTAGGGCAGTTGTTACTCAATTTCGGCAATTTCGCTAATTATTTATTACTGGAATATTTTATGCTTAACCATCAAGAGTGGCTAGTTAGCTTTTATTATACTTGCAATGCTTTTAATTATTTTGCTATGAGCTTTTTATTTGTTGACAAAAACAAAAATGAATAGTAGTAAATTTTAAATATTTTGTGCAGGTATTAAGTGGATAGGAGGGCAAAGTGAAGCAATTTGTTTCATTTACTTATTCAGTCATTTATTAAACCACTTATGTATTCATTTATTAATTAATTTTCATTCCTTCATTTATTAATTCACTTCTTCATTCATTTACTTATTTTCTTATTCATTCGCTATTTTATTCACTCATTTATTATTTCTCACATATTAATCAATTTATTTGTTTATTGATTCATTATCTATTTATTTCATCCTTTGTTTCATACACTCTTGATCAAAAATATTTTTGATAGTCCAAGCGAAATATTTCATTTAAAAAAATTTTTATTTTTCACTTTCCCCTTCAAAAGAAAAACAAATTCTCTGTTCATTTCTAAAAAGGTGAGTTATCTTAACAATTTTCTCTTTAAGGTACTTTTTCCCTAAGAGTCTATCCATAAGACCTTTAACCATAGGCGGCTCGTACAGGGGGGCGATTGCCCCCTCACTTCCAAAAGTAAAGGGGCTTTGCCCCCTCGCTTTTCACGGTTAAAAAGTAGTGGTCGAGCGAAAATTATTTTTAATGCAGAGGATTAATTAATTTCACCAAAGTAAAAGCTAAAAATTCAAAAAATTGGACTTTTTTCATGTTGTTTCATAAGAATGGATAAAAATCAACCAACTAGGCTGATTTTTGAGGCCATATCCCCCATATTATAGCGACTAATTAATCAGCAATTTTAAAATCCAATATTATAGCCAAATCATAGCAAAAAAAAAAAAAAAAGCCATTTGAACGTCCTGCATCCTACCCCCCCATTTCTTTCGACACCCCTCTTCCGTACTTTTCTTGACCTCCGACTTTTTTGGTGCACTAGCTGCCTATGCCTTTAACTTTTTAGCTGTACAAAATCCTCAGCGACTATGTCACATGATTATGTGACTTGTTACATATCCCTTGACTCGGGCACTCCTAATTAAATTCCCAGCTCAATTTTGTTTGAGCGAGCCCAAGTGCTCCTATTTAATGTGAAAAGGGGTGTCAAAATTCTCGACATTCAGGTTGTTGAGACATTGGGTTATTAATAAAAAAAAAAAAGGTTTTATTTCAATTTTTTTTTCTTTTGTTGAAAACACAACACACGGTTCATATGCTCCTTACAAACTCCGGCTTTTTAACAAGAGAAAATAAGTACCCTTAAAAATCCTGACATTTGCCATCCCTGTGGCAGAAAACTGCCGACACTGCGACATTGTCGCAGAATCAGGGAGACACAGCGCAGAAAGATTTTTGTGATTGGGAAGACAAAAAAAGGCTAAGAAAAATAATATAAAACAGCCACCAGAAAAAAAAACCCTATGAATCTATAGTATTAATGTTATTTTTTTATAAATATGTGTAACACCTTGTGTAACTGTAAGAGGGTTGCATATATATTTATTATTGAAGAACATTCTAGTGTTGCAGAAAGAAATTGGTTCCAGCAAATTTGTCGCAGAAAGCTGAAAAAAATTCTGCCACAGGGTTTGCCATTATCTCCTTACAAACTCCTTATTTTTTATTCTATTAATACATGTTTTTTTTCTGTTAATTATTTCCTTCTACCACTAATCCCAGGAGTGATTGTGTTCGAGTATTATACCTGCCTGAATCCTGGTATATTTTCGTGTGTTAAAACCGGAAATTCGGTATTTTTGCTATGCTTTTATTTTCCCCAGAATCCAAATTTTTTTTCTTACTTCAAATTTTCGACGTTATCGATAATTATTAATGATCTAGACGTGTTAAATTGACATTCTAAAATTGTTTTGCGTTAATACATTCTTTTATTTGCTGCTTTTATACTTTTGAAACCTTCATTTTAAGTGATGAAATCTCTTGCATCCGGTTTGATAATTGAATTTTTCTGATTTTTGATGATTACTTTGCTTTTCTAAGGGGCAAACAAGTAAAATGTCTTTTTATTTCTATTAAATTTGAAAATTTAAAAAAATTCAAGTGAAATTCTGTGTTCCCTATGAGAGACAAAAATTAAAATTGAAATTACTTTTAGTTTAAATTTTTCTTTAATTAGGTTGATTGCTATTAATAATCGTTTATCATAGAGCTTTAAAATATAACTGATAACAATTTTAATTCAATAAAGACTTTAATTTTTCTCTTTTTTTCTTTTGTTTTGTTTAACGCGTTCATTATGAAAATCGCAATTTCTTTGCTTCCGCCATTAGAGTAGGATTTTTCGCATTTATGCTGTTTACTATTCTCTGTCAAGAGGTAAACAACTAAAATTTCATTTTTTTTTTTTTTTAAATCATTAAGCTGAAAAGTTTTAAAAGAAATTCTGTACTCTTAAAGAGTGGCAATTGTCAAAAAGTTTAGAGAAATTATTTTGGCCTCTACTATCTTCAGTTAGCTTTTTCTTATTTTTATTTTAACAATTATTTTATTTTTTTATGTTTACTCTAGTTACAAAATTAATAAGTGTCTTGTTTTTGAGAAAGTAGTAATTTTCAATGTTTTTTTTTTTACATTATTTTAATTTAATTTTTTTTAAATTCGCAGTCAAAATAAAATATTTTTCAATTGCACCCCCCCCCCTTCGATATTCGAGTTTTATTTTGAGTCGACTAATATTCAAGCATTAAATGCATATTTGATCTCAATTTAATGTGTCATTCAATATATTGTATGACGGCAAAAATAAATAATACTAGGCTTGTGAATTTTATTAAATATGTTCTTAAAAAATGCATCTTTCAACTGAAAAACACTCCTTAAAAATTGAAATTAACTTCTGCAAAACTCCTTACTTTTAATTTTTAAATTTGAGTATGAACCCGGAGCAAACTTCAATATTTTATTTCAAAGCTTAGGGCCCACAAAGGGTCAAATGGTGACTTATGAAAGGATAGGATAACGATTCAGTCCCCAAAACGAGATGCCTTTCTCAACCCATTGAAAAAAATCTAATTTATTTATTGTTAGTTGTTACCAGATGAATGAAATTTTATAGAAATTTTGCATAAATTTCTATTTGTTTCTGTTATTATTTTTAAACTTTTTATTAAAACAGTAAAAGAAGTTAACCCATTAATGCCTGACATTTTTTCCCAAAGATATTTTGTATACTGGTTACAAATAGTGTTTAATAGACAGAAAAAAAAAAATTTAAAATATCATGTCAAAAATAATTTTTTTTGTTAAAAAAAGAAAAATCGTCATTAAAAAGGGACTCTAGGCACCAAAGGGTACATACTTTTTCTACTAATTTTTTTTTTCAACCTACGATATAATATTTAAAAAGACATTCTATTAGAAGAAATAAAAGCAGCGATTACATAAACTGGGAAGCTGGGAATAATTTTTAAAACTTAGCTTTTTGTTCTGGAGATTGTGAACGATGTCATTTTTGATAAAGATCATAATGAAATGGCTACAGAATGCACTCTACAATACTTATGTGCTGCAATATGTTAATAATGAATTGAAACAATACCAAAGTAATAATTGAACATTATTATTTGGTTAAAATGTTCATTTTTGGTAAATTCAGACACACTTTTTGGACCCCGTCCCTAAAAAGAGGTGCTTGGTATTAATGGGTTAAGATTATTTTTTAAAGCTTGAAAAACTCGGGGGGGGGGAGGAGAATGGCACCTACTCTTAGTAGCTGCATTCTTTGTGTATGAGTTGATAACAAGATTGCATGATCAAACTAAGGACCACTTTTCATTTTTGAAATCTTTTTTTAAAAAACTTGTTTGATCCATTTTAAAGCAATTAATTGATTTGTCAATAATTACTCACTATTGATCAGTGCTTTTTGTCAGTTCTTTCTCATTTTTTTTTTTTTTTTTTTTTTTGGAGATTCTCAGGAAAATTTTTCATCTCAGGAAGACCACTCAAAACTTCAGACAATTATTCTGCGGTGTAAGAGCAGTCTGGTCTGACACTCTACCGTCCATTCTGTCAAATGAGTCGTCAGTTTAGTGTATAGCCACCATATCGGAATTTGAAAAATGTAATTAGCATGAGGAGAATTTGTTTTTGCTGCGATTTCTCTGAAATACAAAATGTAAGCATTGTTTCATGTTTTGTTCTGGCTGTTTTCCTTTCGAACATTTATCCCCTGTAGATGGTTTTTAGGAGAAATGTCTACAATAAATGTGTTTTTTCTAGTCTTCTGTTGTTTTCTGTCTTTTTCATTCAATAGAATCCACACCTTCATAACTTTCAGTACCTATACTCACTTTTTTTATACTAACCTCTCTGATTAATGTTTTCTTTTAATGAATCACTAGCTGCCAGGGCAGCTAGATTAGCTTCCTACGGCATGTTGATGCATAACGTGCCCCCTCTCTAACTTTTACCTCATTCTGATATTATATTATTTGGTATAATTTAATGTTCATTAGATTTCAAGACGTACCACGCACGTGACCCGGCTTTGCACGGGCACTTCTTGCCTTGAAAGTAGTGAGGAAAATTTCAAGAAACTACTCCCCGCCAAGCGGCTCGCTAACAGGAGCTTCACGCCTTCACTTTTTTAAGTAGATGGCTTTTCAACAAATGAATATTTCAAAATATTACAAGTAGCTAGCGATAAAAATACTATGTAAGTGGCCCAGTTATGAGTTTCGTGTTTGATTTAGTCAAGCCTTCATTCAAAATTCTCATTATCATTGTTATTACTGTTTCATAGCAACCACGTTTTGCAACAATGGATTTCATATTTAATCATTTATTAAGCTTAATCGCTTTAAATTTGACTACTTATTAATTGATATCTTCGCTAATTAAAATCGTATAACTATATAAATTGAAACTAATGAAGCCTGAAAAATTACCTATCTATCGGTACCTGGTTCGACTTTCAGTTCATTGGCATTCAGGAGAAAGAAGCTTGACATAGATAGATAGTTAGAAAGATGCTCAGTTTTTAATATAAGTAGATTATTATTTATCCCTATTTGCATAGGCATCCCGAACTAAAAATTTTTGGAGGGGGAAAATTATCAATTTGCCGTATGAAATTCCAGTTTTACAGGATGATAAAGTTCAAGCATGCACGCATGTCATACGTACGTAGCATTTAATGAGAAAAATCATTAGAGGCATCTTTTAAAAAAACAATTTTTTAATTTTAAAAACAACAACAGTCTCAGTGTGGCATTATTATCTTCAAATTGCCTAATCGTCAGCAAAATTTGCCGAATAAGGAAATTTTTGGGAGGTCACAATGACCTCTCATCGGGGCGCTCCTGCCTATTTAAAGAAGTCTTAATGAGCGGAGTAGGGAGGAGGTTCGATTTACTTGGGTGCTTGCGAGCTCTGAAGCAATTCCAGATTTCTAAATTTTACGTCATTGCTATCCTGTCCCTGGTGTTTTATTCATGTTTGTAATTTATATAGATTTCCTCTCAGAAAAAATCATTGAATGCATCAATAGTGTAACTTGACATGTTTTTTTATAAATGATTTTTAAGGACTTGCATTCGTTACATACTGATACAGAATTTCTTTTTTGTTAAGCCCTTTTCTGGGAAAGGGGTAGAGGGAGTGGAAGAAACAAACAATCATTAGTTGCATTTTGCTACAAAGAAATTCGATTCGACATCTAGACTTGCAGATCGATCCCCCCCCCCTCGACTTTGGGAAATCAGTGTTGTTATATGCGCGTGGGCATGGTTTTTGCACTTTTGTTAGTAAAATTTACTTTGTCGTTACACCTTTTGCCCCCCCCCCCCCAAAAATTCGATTTTATGTGTCAACATGCTATACTAAATACTGTTTTTTTGGAGTATGCGTTGTACCCATTCTAAGCACATGATACTGTTTATTAAAGAAAGAGAAGAAAAAAAATCTGCTGTATGCTTGAAGGTAAAAAATTTGAAATTGAAAGCAATAGTAAAGTGAAATCGAATGCAGTTTAAACAGATTAAATGTTCTTTTTGAGTTAATATAGTTCAGAACCCCCAAAATTCTCCACCTTGGTCAAATTTCACATCGCTGCTAAAAATTTCGGCACATAAAAACATCAAACCGACACCTTAAATGTTGTAGAAAGCTATGAACTTTCATTAAAATAGTCACCTTATACAATCCCATGAGTTTTAGCAATTTAGTTCAAAAAGTGATGCTTAATGCCAAAGGATCGAGCTCATTCACAAGCAGTTGCGGATCCAGAGAGGGGGATTGTGGGGTATTGACCCCTCCCTTAAGCGACCAAATACAGCCTAAAAGTAGTTTTGAGACTTATGTTTTGAAAAAAAATTGCCAAATACCTCCGTTTTCGCACAGAAATTGCACTTTGACTCCTCCCTTACCGAAAATGACCCCCTCCTGAACCAGAAAAGCTGGATCCGCCCTTATTCACAAGATTGAAGCTCTGAAATTTTTTCCGGAACAGCAATCGAAATGCTAAATGTTTTCCTGATTTTGGTTCGATGCTAGTACTAAACACTAAATAAATACACTCCAACACATGCTAGCAAAATTTTATACTGTAAAAATCCAACTGTGTTAAAAGAATGTAAAAAGCACAATTCTGAATTTGTCACTTTTTCCCATAATTAGTCCCTTTAAAACAAGTTGGTAAAAAAAATGCATGTGAAATGTAGCTAAAAAAAAACTTTAAAAGGAAAATTTTATTGATACTGATTCAGACTAAAATCAAAAATTTCCATAAAAAATGAATAATAGCGAAACTAACCCGTTTCCCCAAATTCAGGATTGCGGCAAAAATAAAACCTTTTCAATCACAAGATTAAAAACTAGACAAACTTCTGATTACTTTTGAAATATTTTCATTACATTTTGATTTTCTTCTTTTAGAACAATTTTCTTCAAAAAGCGATAAAACATGAAAACAAGCAACAAGAAAAAAAAAAGATCATATGCGACACACCTATTCCATCCTCCAGATGGGATTTAGAACTTTTTTTCTCGTAATCGCCTCAGCACTTACGCCCAAAAATATAGTAACTATCAGTGTGAAATACAAACCTAGGTTCTTAAGCAAATATAGCTTCTCTTGTTGATTGCAACTGTCCATTTTATTTTTTCAAAAACCTGTATTCCTAAGGGGACAAAAATCAGATGTTAATGACTGTGTTTCTTTTTAGAATTCTCTTAAAAAAATGGAATACGAATCAAGAAAAAAGAAAAACAAGGCCGCATCATATTTTCCTGCATCACAATACTCGAACAAAAACTCTGAAATCCAGGAAAATTACGATCATAGCAATGTTGGGATTTCTTCAAGGTCGCAGAGAGTTCCCGATCAACTTTCGTATTCTTCATCTGCACGATTAAACGGTAACAATAGTGAAAGGAAATCCTCCAAGAAATGGGCAAACTCTCCTGACAAATGCCCAAGTTCACCTGAGTCTGATAATTTTGCCAATTCCATTTTTGAAAAGTCAGGAAGTGATTGTAAAAAGAGAAAAAGTGTTTCGAATCCGAATACAAAAACTGTTAGTATTTGTCCTCTAGAAATATCTTTTCCCCATAGCAGTCCTATCGGAGACGCTCCGTTAGGTTCGGGTGCTACCGGTTTAAGAGGAAGACTGCTATATCCTAATAATGCAAATCTATCTGGTGTATATAAATCTATTATGAGTGATTCAGAGGGCAGTTCAGCTGACAGTGACATAGAGAATTCAGCTGCTGAGCTGTCTTTATATAATGATGAAAGCCAACCTCGTTCTCGCAAATTGCCTCTTCAGACCAAATTTCCAGATGAAGTAGAAGAATCTGTGCTGAATAAAGTGATAAACAGGAATTCTGTTGAAAAATCGCTCCTGAAACTTCCTCTTATATCGATGAACATTTCAAATTTAGTCCAAGTGCTCTCGGGCTTAGAAAAGAATGACAAAAAAAGAAAGCAAAAATCGAAAGTTCATGCATCCAAACGGAAAATTCCGTGTAAAAGCTCGGGTAAAAAATCTCCGTGTGATTATGAGTTTGATGAAGAGACTGAAAAAGACGTTACTTCAGTATCCGGAGCATGTATCTTGGACGAAATCAACAATCAATCCAGCTCGGAAGAGGGTTGCGTAAATAGTGATGACTCTCAAACTGGGACTAAAACTATAGCTAGGAAGAGTGTGAAGAAAAAAGTCAAGAAGCAGAAGAAAAAAGTTTCATTCTGTGAAAGTGCCGAAGAAATTTACGTGAACATGCAACTGCCGACTTCTACTGGAATTCTTTCTGTTGAAAAACCACTTCTTGCACTTCCTGAGAAAATTTGTAATCCCTCAAATGAAGTGTACTCGCAGCTGGAAAATAACGGCAAAAAAGGAAAGTTAAAAGTACAGGCATCTAGAGCAGTGGGCAACCAAAACCAATTTGGAAATTCCGGGGAAAATGTTTCTTTGTGTGATAGTGAATTTGATGGAGAAACTGAATGCAATCTAATTTCATCGTCTGAAACATATACTGCCAGCAACATCTGCAAGGAAACTAATGTGGCAAAAGGTAGTGAAACTGGTGATACTTGTACTACTATAAACAATAGAGCCAGGAAAAGTATGAATAAGACGTCAGGCAGGCAACAGAAGAAAAGGTTTTCGTTCTGTAAAAGTATTGAATTGGATGGTGAGAGTGTTTGTAACAACTTACGACGATCGACTCGTAAGCGAACTGCACCATTACGCAATTGGTGCAATGAAAGGGTGCGATATCGTATACTTGAGAATGGGGATATTATTGGTCAGAACGAAAGCGTTTCATTCTGTGAAAGCATTAAAGTGGATGATGTAAATGTTGGTGGCAACTTAAGACGATCAACTCGTATGCGAATGGCACCACTGCGCCCTTGGTGTAATGAAAGGGCGCGATATCGTATACTTGAGAATGGCGATATTGCTTTTGTTGATATTACTGATAAGTAAAAAAAAATGTTCCAAATTTTGCCCTAAAAGAAACCAAAGATTAGTGTTGTCCAGTGATGTCACTAAGCAATTTTGTTAAGTATAGAGAAATACACTTCAATGATAATAATTTGCTAATATTTTGAGATTTTGTTCCCCATTATTCTGTGAATCAATCAATAACTTGATTTTTGTTTTGTTTTCTAAATAAAATGATTCAGTGATATGTGTGTTTTTTTTTTTTTTTTTTACTTTTTCTCCCCCAAAATGCAATGCATTGCTTAAGTCAAGCATTTATCAAATTTCAAGTCATTAATTACAGTACTGGTAGAAAGTTGAGAAACCTAGGAATTTTTTCAAGGATAAGCCTCCAAAATATTATTATTATTTTTTGCAATTTTAAGTGTAAATGTGACGGAGACATTTAAGAAAATGATTTGGTAAATTTTGACTACGTGCAATATCAAACAAATGGTTGGAAAACCTTGTGGAATCTATGCATTAACGACTGACTAATGTGATAAAAGTAAGCTAGAGGCAGCTTAAAAGCACATATAATGATTTTCAATTCAACTGTTCAAATTTAGTATATTTTATCCTCAACATAGATTACTTTAAGAGAACTTGCATGAGAACTTGAAACTGCTTTTTTATTATTATTATTTTTATATGCAGGAAACCAAACTTTATTGCAATTCCACTGAAAATTTATGAATCTTTTTTTTTTTTTCAATTTAAACTATTAATCAGGGTTGATTGTGTACCGGATTTCCGTCATTTTCATAATCGATTCTGGTATTTCCATATTTGAAAATGCCTTAAATAAAATACTTTTAATTCTGCTTTTATCGTCCTACCTCCGTTAGCCTTCCTCTTAAAAAATGCAATCGATTTGCATCCAATATAAGAATCGAACTTTTCTCATTTTTGATGCTCATTATCCTTTGTTAGGAGACAAATAAAAGAAATGCTGTAAAGTCGGGTTACTTGGACCCTAAGGGGTTACTTGAGCCCATTACAGTAAAATGATAAAATCTAGGTTTGGTACTTATTAGTTGAAGACTTGCACGTAGTTCCTCGTTCCTCCTCTAGGTAGAAGCACTCTGCAGTCTCTAATGCTAGTACCAAACCCAGATTTTATCATTTTACTGTGGGCTCAAGTAACTTCCTTGTGGGTCCAAGTAACCCGACTTTACGGTATCTTTTTATTTATATTAAAAAATTCAGAAATTTTGTGTCCTTTATGAAAATCAACATTTTAAAAAGTTAAAATTTGAAGCTTTGATTTTATTTCATTTTTGCTTCAATTATGTTGATAGTAAAACTAATATGTAAGAGTTAAACAAAACTCCATGTTCTTGAGTCAAATGTCAAAAGCTTGAATGCTGAATCTCTGGCCGAATTTTATTATTATTATTTTTTTTTTTTCAACCATTTAAGTTTTTTTTCACATACACAACACACTCAAATGGTATTTCACTTCAGTGTTAATAAATATGAAATCTTTGACTCGGTTCATATTATAATGATTAGGAGATTTATAGGTACTGTTTCTAGATAAATTTTTTTCCATATTTTCTGTAACAAATGCAACTTTCATTACTTTATTAAGAATATTTCGCACAACAAAAACAGTAATTCTGTTAGACTTTTACTCTCTTCTTGAAATATTTTTTGGATATAATTTGTACAACACCAACTCAAAAGTAACTTAATTACTCATTTATAATTTAATTGCATGCAGTATATTTTGACTAAAAACTATTTGAAACAATTCAAATATATAAAATGTGGCTTGTTTTTTATGAAAGGCAATTAATTATTATGTAAGTGTAATTATAAAATTTGGTGTGCTTTAGTAATAGGGGCCTTAGTTTGAAAAAACACGCCCCCCCCCCCCCCCCCACACACACACACATTTTTTCTTTAAAACGTTCAGGTATTTTTTCATGAACCCACAATCACCCCTGTATTAATGCTTAAATGCTTTTAAAATTGACATTATGACTGCAATTAGTTTTTAAACTATGCTTAACAAAATAGATTAAAATTATAAGACACTACTTGCAATTATTTTTGAATGATATGTAATTTTGAAAGTAATGTTCCTAATTCAGGCTTGCCAAAATCAGAAATAAGATGCTGACAAGAAAATTTTCAAAGTAATAAGTGTTATATTTTTTTGGAAGAAAATATCAAATATCTGTGTCGTTTAAACAGAATACATCTGAATTATACGACTATTTCTGTTGAACTGTGGTTGAAGCTAGACAGATCTAAAATTAAGGGATTAGCTTTGAAGTATTCAGCAGCATTTAACATAAAACAGATTCTGGTTTGTAATTTGCTAATATAATATATCATCATCATATAATATGATAGATGTTTTATTTTCTTTATTAGAGGGTGAAGGACCATGGATATAAATTTATTGAAAAGAAATTTATACCCTTTTAAAATGCTTTTACGGAGGAAATGCAATAAGTCGTTCTCATGCGAGAGAGTAAAGAATTCCGATAAGACCTGTTAACATTGAAACCTGTAACTGGCAAAAACCTGTAGGTCATGTTAAACTTCCCGGCTTTCCACCTGCTTAGGTGGTGGTAAAACATTCTACATGCAAAATAACCCATAAAATAAACACATCAGTAGCATCAGAGTAATTTTATTCTCACAGGATACCAAAATTTTACTTTTCAAAGAGAAATCCGTGCAGTAGTTCGATCATTCTTCTAGTTGTGGATTATAAAAATGATTTCCTTGTCAGGGAAATGTATTTTTTTTAAATATCCAAGTGTCAAACAGGCGCCTTACCCTAGATACGCTGCCGAGGGCACCGATGGGGATCGAACCCACGTTCTTCAGTATCGCTCACGAAGTAAGCAAAAGCTATGGAGGCCCAACATTTCTTACGGGAGGCGGAAAGGAGAGTGGTGACGGAGGACACCCCTGTAGGTCCGTGTCATTTCGATTTTTCTAGGGGGGGGATTAAATAGCACGGATGGAAACTTATACTAAAAAAAAAAGTCACACCCACTAACATCTAAAAGGCATGAATTTCTCCTAATTACATGCTAATTTTCACGAAGTTTCCATCTGTTATATTTCAGGCAGGCAGGCTCGAGTTTTTGGTTCCAAGCTTTGTAGCAAACTATTATTTTTATATCGAATGAAGAAGATCTGTTGTTTAGAAGACCCCAGAACATGGTTTTCAATGCATAACATAAACAACAGCGGGCCGTGCGGACCCATTTCGTTCCAGCAGATTGGGGAGCTAGCCGAAGGAGCCCCAAATTTTACCAAGTGATAAAATACGAGTTGTTTACATCGAATAATAAGGAACATTCATAAAAAGGAACATTCGGGCGTTTAAAAATTGCAGTACTGCCAATTATGTCACCAATAATAGACCGAATCGTCTTACGACGCCGAATAAGGAAAATTTTGAAAGGAAACAGCGGTCTCCCGTGACCTAAGGCTATATAATATAAGGCTCCCTATATAAGAGGAGCTGACTTATCCGACATTTTGGTTCCAAAAAGACACGTGTGGCCCCATTGGTATGTGTACAAAAACCGCGTTGAAGAAAACTAGTGCTTTCTTTAAACTTCAGATGGCTGACCTAATGGAAGTTTAACTTCCAACTGATAAAATGAAGATATTTCATTCATTTAAATCAGTGGTGGCCAACCCGCGGCACGCGTGCCACAGTGTGGCACGGCAGACCAGTAACAGTGGCACGCGAAGACTTTTTGAAAAAAATCCAAAATTGAGGAAAAAATGTTGATCTCAAAAATATTGATAAAAACTAAAATCCTTAAACTGATAAATGTCATGATATTGTGACAATTAAGTGTCAAAGGAGGCTGGCTTAAAAATTGTCTGAACTACAATATTGCAAAGTACTTAGCGTTAGCTTCGGACATCCAACGAAAGCTGTGACGAGACAATGCTTTGTAAAGCATATTTGTGCTTGACACGAATGAAGCTTTTGATGCTGCAGAATGGATTCTTGATCTGCAATAGTTTCAGCTATGGGTGATGACAGCGGCGTACGCAGACAAATCGTTTCAGGGGCGGGGGGGGGGGACAGCCACCTCATAAAATGCAGCTAAGGGTTTCGAATGGCTAATATTTCGAATTTGTGATATCAATGCTAATTTAATATTATACAAAATCATTATTATATTTTTAATTTTTATAATTGCTATAAAAAATAAAAGCCTTTTGATGAAAACAGAAAACGATAAAAATAAAGTGAGAAAATTTTTCTTCATGACTTCTAGAACCACATGTTTGCAATATTTTGAAAAATTGGCTTTAATGTCATTAATTAACCGACTTCAACAAAGGAGGAGGTTATCAATTCAAAGCGTATGTTTTTTTTTTGTTCGCACATATAACAGCTGATCTACTGAACCGATTTGGACGATTTTTTTTTAAATCGATAGGATATGGTGTAACTTAGGTACCATGTACTCATATGACGATATTTGTTCACTAGTAAAAAGTTATAATGGAAAACAATAAATTTCATGTCATTTCCCCATTAAATGATTAAATTTTCAATCCCATTGTTGCAAAATTTTTTTGCCTCGCAACAGCAATATTAATAGTAATCATGATGAAAAATTTGAACCAAGGCTTAACTAAATCTAACATGAAACTCATTAGCGGTAACGTACGTAGTATGTGTTAAAATCTTCTGAACAACGAGAAACTAGAATTGCTTTGAAATATAAATTAGTTGACAAACCGTTGATATTTAAATGGCTTTGATTAAGCTAGTACACAAATAAATACAGTCGACGCTCGTTATAACGTCCACACCTTACAAGGATCATCTTAATATAACAACCGGTGAGAAAACCCCCAACTGTATCCCAATATACTCTACGTCCTACCTCTTATAGCGACCACTCGTTATAAAGACCGTTTTCTGTGGGACGGAGACGGTCGTTATATCGAGCGTTGACTGTACCAGAGTATAACAAAGATTATTTTTTAGTGTCAATCGTTTATAATTTTAGACGCGTTTATAGTTTCTTCCTTTTTTTTTTTCAGTTTATTTTATGGAGCATTTACTTAAGAAAATTAGGTGAAGTTCCGTAATGGAAACATTACCTTATTTCATAAGTACACTTACACTAAAAAGAATAAAATAAAATAATTTTGGAAAAAAATAGAACCGACTTCAGTTGGAAATTGCTCTAAAAAGTAAAAAATAATTTTTTTCTTTGAACACCATCGAAACTACTTTTAAACATAAGTTTTGAAGTCGGCACAAAAACGATAGGTAAAATATTTTTGGAAAAAAAAAATAGAACCGACTTCAGTTGGAAATTGCTCGAAAAAGTAAAAAATAATTTTTTTCTTTGAACACCATCGAAACTACTTTTAAACCTAAGTTTTGAAGTCGGCGCAAAAACGATAGGTAAAATGATATTTAACCATATTTTGCCAACATTTTTTCAAAGAAGCCATTGAAAATCAAAAGCAGAATATTTGTACCATTACACGAATGTGTGGTAATCAAAGAAATGAATCCATTAAAATTTATATTTATAGTTGAATTGTAGTTGCGTATGATTCTATACGTTATTTTTGCGCCGACTTCAAAACTTATGTTTAAAAGTAGTTTCGATGGTGTTCAAAGAAAAAAATTTTTTAGTTTTTAGAGCAATTTCCAACTGAAGTCGGTTCTATTTTTTTTTTCCAAAAATATTTTATTTCATTCTTTTTAGTGTAAATGCACTTAAAATAATCAAAATATAGTTAAAAAACCATGCAGCTGTTCAAAAAACTTGCAGACCTGGACTCGATCTCATTCCATCAGGAACTTCAAACCGACGCTTTTAACCACTTGACCATCGGGTCGCTCATTGAAGTAAGGATTTACGATAGCACATATTGTTTTTAAATAACATGAAATTTTAGTTTTTCGATCATAACTTTTTTTCTAGTGAACAAATATCGTCATATGAATACATGGTACCTAAGTTAACCATCTCCTATCGATTTAAAAAAAATCGTCCAAATCGGTTCAGTAGATCAGATGTTATGTGCGAACAAACAGACAAAAAAACATACGCTTTGAATTGAGAACCTCCTCCTTTTTTGAAGTCGGTTAAAAATTGAAAGTAAAAGTAAGTAATTTGAATTGTGGGAGAAGGAGTTAGAGTAAGACTTGGAAAATTGGTGCAAGTTTTTGCTTTTCATGGAAAATAATTTTCAACTAAAGTGGACTCTTTAGCTTTTTTCAAACACCACAAATCAAAATCTTATTTTTTAAAAATGTGTGTCACTTTAATGATCGTTCATACCCCCCCCCCCCCTCGCAGTGCAAAAAAACATTACACAGCAGATTTTTCCCAATAACTCAACACTCATGGTGTTTGATACATTTTATTTGTTTGTAATGATGTTTTTTAGTCACAACCAATATGAAAATCACAAAAAATAGTTACTTTAATTTTTAACATATATTTATCATCTTCAGAATTTTTGACTTTTAATTTTACCTTGAATTTGACGTAAATGCAAGGTATAAAATACAGAATTTTATAAAGGTACAAAAATTAACATAATATAATTGATTGTGTATATAATTTTTGAAAAAATAATATAGGTGCCGCAAATCAAAAACCATTTATTGCCACAATCGATTCAAAGCCCCCAAAAATGGCGCAAACGTCCATAAGAAAATTCTACAGCATCGAAGGACCCCATTGCCAATTTTAACAAAGATCCGACCAAAACTGTCATTTTGTACCATAAAAAAATATGGGGCACATTCCAATGGGAGGATGTACCTGCATAAGGACATTACAATCATTAAAATCATTAAAAAAAAAAAAAAAAACATGCAGCTATTCGAAAAAATCCTTGCAGACCTGGACTCGATCTCATTCCATCAGGAACTTCAACCTGACGAGCATAACCACTTGACCATCGGGTCGCTCATTGAAGTAAGGATTTATGATAGCAAATATTGTTTTAAATGACATGAAATGTTAGTTTTTCGATCATAACTTTTTTTCTAGTGAACAAATATCGTCATATGAGTACATGGTACCTAAGTTACACCATCTCCAATCGATTAAAAAAAAAAATTGTCCAAATCGGTTCAGATGTTATGTGCGAACAAACAAAAAAAAAAAAAAAAGTATACGCTTTGAATTGAGAACCTCCTCCTTTTTCGAAGTCGGTTAAAAATCATATTTAACCATATTTTGCCAACATTTTTCAGAGAAACCATTGAAAATTAAAATCAGAATATTTGTACCATTACACGAATGTGTGGCAATGTATGAAATGTATGCGAATGCTCTTAAAGAACCTGGATCCATTAAAATTTATATAGTTGAATTGTAGTTGCGTATGATTCTATACATCGTTTTTGCGCCGACTTCAAAACTTATGTTTAAAAGTAGTTTCGATGGTGTTTAAAGAAAAAAATTATTTTTTACTTTTTAGAGCAATTTCCAACTGAAGTCGGTTCTATTTTTTTCCAAAATTATTTTATTTTGCGATTATTTTTACTATTGTTGCTAATACTGCATTTCAATCATTTTTGTTTAAATATGATTAAAAGAGTTTGATGAATGAACAAGCATTAATCGGTGTTTCTGAAACATATTTGCAATAAAAATAAACAAAATGAGATTATGAAAAATTATCATAAACGTGACATGCAGTAAAACGACAGATGAGTCAAAATTAAAAGAGGAAATTCATTTTTCTTATTTTCTTCTGTCTTAATTAGTTGATCTGAAAACTTTTCTAACGTTGCAACTTTGAAAAGAAAAAAATATTAAAGCTCAAGTGCAAAAAATTCGTTTTGAAAATTTCGGAGGGGCCTGCAGCCCTATCAGCCCACCCCTTGTGTACGCCACTGTCCCAGCAAGCAAAATATCTTGCCTCAGGATTTCATAAAGGTTAACGCGTCGGCAAATATCACCTTGCCTAAATGCTGCCTGAATAATGTTATGTTACTCTCTAAGAGCTGTCAGCGACTTGCCCCAATGTTGACTGGCAAGGTGTATGCAGCCTAATATCAGTCGAGTTACAGGGTGGGCTCTGCCTTTGAAGCATCAAAATGCTGGCATAACAGTGTGAAATCAATCTGCATGCAAGAAGTGGTAGCTATTGTAATCTTGCATACATATTATCTTGACATTAAAATGGCAGGATACATTGATATAACAGTGTGAAATTAGTCTGTATGCAAGGTGCAATTGCTTGCAAGGTCTTTCTTTCTTTCTTTTTTTTTTTTGTGTGTGTTATTTTCGCTTCAAATTCACGAAGTAAATTTCATTCTTTAACTATTCGTTTCATTCTTCAAGCAAATTGTTTTTTAGCTTAGAATATTTTTAAGCTGACACATGATTGGAAAGTCACATAGAGATATTTGCTTTCGTTCGATTTGCAATTTATTTGCGGATAATGAAAATTACTTCATTGATTTTAGAATAAACTTTACATATTAAAATTCATAGACTTCTTATATAGTGGCAAAAACATAGTTAGATTTTTTATTATTTATTTATTTTATTATTATTATTATTATTTTTTTTTTTGCTTAACAGAATGAGTCGCACTATTAAAAATACAATGCAATATTTTATTTATTTAAAAATGTATGCTTCTTTTCGAATTATTAATACATAAAATGCCTGGTTAAAATTATGGAGAAATATTAATAAATATCGCAGATAATAAACAAAAAAATCTAAGTCCATTTCTGAGTGGATGTCAGCTTAAAAAATACACTTAGACAAAAAACTAATTTATTTTCAAGAATAACATAAATAGTTATTGAATAAAATTAAACTTACTAGCGAGCTTGAAGTCATTTTATGGTAAAACCGTCACTGCGTATAATCCCTTGTCTGCTTTGTTTAAGAACGAAAAACTTTATTTTTGCCCATTTCTGCCATTGATCGCGATATTTATTGTGTATAGCACTTGTTAAATAAAGGCAGTTAAGAATGATTCAAATAATTTCTAACACAATCATATTCCACGCTTAAGCAAACAGATTTTTAACGAAGCCAAACTGCGCTACCACGTGCAAGCTAACTCGCTCTCATGTTCTTGATAACGCCGAAGAAAAAAACCCACGATACAAGAAACTAGGAATGCTGGGAATAACAGTCCGCGCATGCGTATCTTTCAACAAAGATCCAGGTGGGTCGGGAGCATGGGTCTTTGTTTGCTAATGACCCTGACGGCAACAGCATGAAACCAGTGTTTCTCAACTGCTCCTTTTGAATCCTGACGCTGACAACATGTATGCAGTCTTAATATTGCAGGAGGAAATCAGTATGAATATTGAAAGATGAATATAATCTTGCACACGTGCTGTTTTTGCAATATATACTTTTTAATCTTTATACAGTCTGTATGCAGTAATTTAAATTTAATACTGACGCCATCAGTACATTATCAAGATCTGTCAAGGCTGATGCAAGAAATTTTGCTTGTAGGGTGGGTGATGAAATTGAAAAAAAAAAAAAAATTCTGCAACTAAAATTAAGAAACTAGAGTGGACAAAATTTTGCATGGTTGCATAAATGAAGACCCTTAAATTGTTTTTGTTACATTACTTGAAAATAATTTGGGAAAAAAAACTTCAAAAGTGTCATCCAATTATCTATCACAAGTTGTATCTTGCCAAGGAATGAGACTTTTTCTCTGTTGGTGACCCTGTAGAGTTAACTGTATTAACAAACTACGAATTAGAGCTCTGAATGTTTTGTGAACTTTTCCCAGGAGAAAGAGGAGAGTATGGCAAGTTACTCCTTCATTAAAATGTGCAATAGCTATCCAAAGGAAAAATAGTCGTAGATTTTAGAATTTTAGGGAGTGTGTTTTCAAAATATCTGGAAGGAAAGCAATGAGGACTTGCTACTTAGAAATGGAGAATAGCGAACTAATTTAGCTATGCCATCTCTTAATATCCTGCGTTTAAGTAATTTAAATTTAAGATTGTACAAAAAAAAATCCTAAACCAGTAGAGGCCATCTACATTCTAAAAAGAATAAAACAATGAAAGTTAATACTGAAAGTATCAACCGAAATTTAATAATTTTCGAATGAGAAAATTTACACGATTTTAAACATTATTCAGTGTTAGGTTGATGATTTCAGATCATAAAAAAATGCTGATTTTTCAAATTCTTTGTCTTTTTCTCTGCAAGACACTACTTGTTACCCTTCTGAAATCCAAATAGGAATTACTGACCTTTTGAATTGGTAATCAAATATAAGAGCTTACTTCAACATTAAAGCCACCCACGATGTATAGAAATTTGGAAATTTGAAACATTTTTTTTTCACGTTTACACCCTTTAGCCGTCTGATGCTGCTGTAGATTTGGCCAAAAATACGCTTCTAAACAAATATTTTTTGTTATGAATGCAGAAAAATCGAAATGCCGTTGAATATTAATTGATTGCACTTAAAACAGTTAAATTTCTTAGGATTCTCAAGAACTAATCCTAAAATTAAAGACTTGGTAGAAAAGATGCAGACTCATAAACCACATTAAGTACAGACTGTTTAATTTTTAGAATAGAATGTTGATGTTATTTGTTTCTATTTTAAGCATAAGCCAACTGACAGAATCTATAAAAATGTTTACTAACGATAACTCTTAAGTTCGGACTTGTTTTATCTTTATTATCATTTAGATTTAAATTACTCAGATTTACGAGAAAAAATGTTTCATTTGAGTAAGAATTACATAATCAGCCAGCATAAAATCTATTTTTAACTTAAAAAAAAAAATCAATTTGTTGGAAAAATACAATGTGGCACGCTGAGTTTTTTCTCTCCAGATAGTGGCACCTCTCCCTAAAAAAGTTGGCTACCCCTGATTTAAATTGTAGACAAGCAACAAGAAGGAAAATGGGGTTCTTTACCAGAAATATTTCCTCATAAGCTAGTAGGTAATTTGAGAATTCAGTTGTCTTACTATGGCAGGGATTCAAGTGAAACACGGACGATCGCAACTCACCAATGCAATCGCAAATTCCAAAATTTGGATTCAAGTGAAACGAATTCACTTGAATTCGACTTACAGTAGCGGTTGCAATATGCAAACGCCTCGAAGCGATTGCAATGGTGTTTCACTTGAATTCGGCCCTATATTAAGGCAGGGATTCAAGTGAAACAGCGCACTGCGATCGCTTCGAATTGCAATCGCTACTGGAAGTGAATTACATTATCATCAACTTAACTTGGCATGACGTCACTACGAGTGGAGCCAATAAGAGCTCACAAGCACTCAGCGATCTCCTCTTATTCGCCAAGTAGGCTGTGACGTTTTATCTAGCTCGGTTTTCATAGGCAAACGTCACGCTGACGTCACGATGTTTTTATCAAGAAACGTTCTAATGTAATTCATTTCCAGTAGCGATTGTAATTTGCGATGGCCTGTTTCACTTGAATCCCTGCCTTAGGCAGGGATTCAAGTGAAACAGCACTGCGATCGCTTCGCAAATTGCAATCGCAACTGAAAGTCAAATTACAGTAAAATCGCATCATCGTGACGCGATTGTAACGTGACACAAATTTGGGAATTCTGCGATTGCAACGGTGAGGCTTGCGATTGTCCTTGTTTTTCACTATGAATTCCTGCCTTACTCAATTGGTGTATTTTGACGAATATAGCTACCATTGATTAAACTAACGAATTTCCAAACACTTTAAACGAGGTTGGATCCAAAGCCGTCTTGGAACCAAAATGTCGGATAAGGGCCGAATTCAAGTAAAACACGGACGATCGCAACTCACCAATGCAATCGCAAATTCCCAAATTTGAATTTAAGTGAAACGTTACAATCGCTACGAGCTGCTATTCTATCGTTAATTCGACTTCCAGTAGCGATTGCAATTGCGATCACCTTGAAGCGATTGCAATGGTGTTTCACTTGAATTCGGCCCAAAGTCGGCCTCTCCTCAATGCGTCACTGACTCGAGCCTCATTTGGCTCATAGGGTCACAGGCCGTTTCTTTACTCTGGATAGAGTCCCTTAGGTGATTTTACATAAGATTATTATAATAGACTATGTAAGGTGTATATAGAGGCTGTAGTTTTACAGGGACTCTAGTGCTGGACACTGCTCATCTACAGAATGGAAAGAAAGTATCGCTTCAGTTTTATTTCTTTCTCCTCCGTTGCACGTATATCTACCTCCATTTTTTCTTCTCTCTTAAATTCTACTAAATACTACAACTTTCCTATCTTATTTATTTTTGTGTTGTGTTCCAAAAAAGTTTTTTTGTTCTTCACCTGATAAACTGAATACACGGTTTAAAAAGGTAACAAAATTTATGTAAGATACACCAAA
Source organism: Uloborus plumipes (assembly GCA_038373865.1). NCBI lineage: Eukaryota > Metazoa > Arthropoda > Arachnida > Araneae > Uloboridae > Uloborus > Uloborus plumipes. The sequence goes on from JAXGGA010004773.1 coordinate 67,896, forward strand.
TTTTTGAAACAACTACCAATTGGAAGAAAATGCAATTGAATGGGGATGAAACGTTTATGTTTTGCTTGTTTCAAAGATAATAACTTCTCTTTTGTTTTGTTTTCGAAAACCAAATACTGGGGAAGGAAATATTTCTGTGTAAAATTTCTGGTCAAAAATACATCTTTTGTTAGTGTCACAGTTGCAAATACTTTATTGAAACCAAAAGAAAAATAAAAAAATTATCACTGCAGTTTTCAAATTATTTTGCTGCGCTTTGAAAATAAAGTGGTATGAGATAATCTTTGACAACACATTTTGACATAATATTTTCTAATTCTTCAAATAAGACTAATTTTCAAATGAAAATTGTACTATTGCGAGGTATTTATCTTCCTTTTGACAAATTTGAGTTAAATTTTTATATGTATTCGAATCCACCCAGTTTTGACCATAATTTATTAAACTTAACATTTAAAAAGTGTTTTGTAAAATGAAAATAATGACGATTGAAAAGTACTTGTGGTTCGTATGCACTTAATGTTAAAGTGATAATAATAATAGTTTAAAGAAAAACATATCTTGTACAAAAGAATTTTGTACATTGAAAAGCCCTTTTATCAGTTGTTCCTTCTTCGGTCTGGGGAAAACAGTAGTTCTGATATGTGTTTGGATTTTATTGTGACACAGGTCTATAGTGGGGTGTAAAAAATCATGAATTGTTTGAAAGTATCAAAAAAAAAAATCATATACTTTCGTCCCCGCTTAATTGGGTAACGGATAAACAAATACCCCTCAAATAGGAATAAAATATCCGGGAACCCATGTCATAGACGCAATGTTAAAGATCCCCGTGTGAACAAATACCCTGCTTAATCAAATAGTATTTCTTGGAACTGATGGTATTCGTTCAAGCGAGTCTGACAGTATTTTAAAACATTTAAATCAGCTTTTTTAAAAATTAAATCAGATTTTTAAAATTATTTTAAAAAAGGCTTTCGAAACTTGTTTAATAATTAATTTTCACTTATAAATACAATTAAACTTGAAATTTATATTTTAAAAAAAGTGGTTTTATTATAGACATGAACTTAACTGCAGAATATGCTTTTCATAATAATGCCATGTATTAATTATTTGCACAAAAAAATTGAAATATATCTTCTTTTCTGGTATTAACAGAATGAAATATCAGTAAATACCTAAATTAGTGACATTAATTTCAAAATGAGACACTATGCTAAAATGTTTTTTTGAGAGTATTAAAATGTACGGAGAAAAGTGTCACATTGTACATTAATTGTTTGAGAGTATTAAAATGTACATTGAAAAGTGTCACTTGTTATGCATTCACAGGCCTCATAGTCCTCCTATATCTCCTATATTTTCTCAGTTTGTCAGATATTCTCCTATATTTCTTACTTACTCCTATATTTATTTCTAACTCCTATATATTTTTCATCAGATGTTAGATGCTGACCAAAAATGCAAAAACTACTTTTCTGTTGGTTAGATTTCTGTTGGTTTTCTTGCCGTAAAAAAAAGCACGTAAGCTTAATAAAAATGAAAGAAAATATTTTTATACCAATGCTAAACGGTTCATAATTACTCTACTTAATTATTTGTTGAAGCACCTACCCTTAAATAATGTTTTGCTAAAGAATATTCATATTTTACATCCTTTAGTCAAGCAAGAACAAGGTTCAGCGAACAGTTTAATGAAAGTTGCTGAGCAGATGCCTGCTGTGATTAAAAAGGTGAACATAGATAAACCAGTGGCGTACCTATGGGGGGTGTTTTGGGGCAACCCCCCCCCCCCCCCCCCGAAACGTTGGTCCAAAAATGCGAAAATGAAATGGAAAAATATAAAACTCCTAGAATGAAAAAGTACGATTCTCCAGCGTATATCATTGTATCACAGACTTCATTGCCATCCCCCTCCCCTTCCCAGGACCATTAAGGATTGTCTTTTTTAGGACATAAATGTCAAAAATTTCCGGAAGTAGGCCTCTAAACCTCCCATTGTGATCGAAATTCGTCTGAAATTGCGTTTTTGGAACTGAAATTTCGAAAAAATCGCTGGGAAGAATTTCTGTAGCCTATCATTTTCTTTCACATTATTAAAAATGGCCGTGTTTTTCTGACTGAGGAGGAGATCGAACATCACCAAGATAGTCTAGAATGGAGTTTTTAGAGGTACAATTTATGAAAATTTCCGGGGGCGAACTCCCCGACCCCCGTTCCATATTTCTACAGTAATATTTCTTTACTCTTTAAAAAGCTGTCTGGTTTTTCGAACTTCAGAAGTACGCATTTTCAAGTGCGTATTATATACATATGTATACACACATATACATACATGCAAAGTGTGGGTAAAAAGGGGTTCCCCCCTCCCCCGCCGCTCGTTTTTTAAACCTCGTGACGACTTAGAATATAACCCCCCCTGAAACTAACGAGTAGTTACGCCACTGAGATAAACTGTGTGAAGAATGGAAGGTTTATATAAATGAGGAAACTGATGATTCAGTAAATACACAAGCGCCTGCTGGTTGCATTAAACGAATTGATGATCATTGGGGTAAAATATTAATGATGAAAAATAATCTTGGCAATTTCAAGTACCCCTTGCTGTCGAAAATCGTTAAGGCAGTTTTGAGTATATATCTTCGAGAAGTATGTTTCGCACAAGCTCTTTTGCAGTCGGGATACAAAATGCTCATTGAAAGGAGGGAAGAACTGACAAAAGTTGAACTGCAACTTAATAATTTAATTAAAATAATTAAAAGATAGTATTTTTCTATCTGTAATGTTGTCATATGTACTCCCAGAAGCAGAAATTTTCTAGCCAGTCTGCGACACTGATTCGGGCAATTGGAATTAATCTGTAGCATTTTTAATAGTTTACCCTTCTTTTTTAAATTCAAATTGAGGAGTATTTAAGGACTTTTTAACACATTCGCCACCGATAAGTTGTCACTTTGCAAAATCGCTCACAAATCATCAGTTAAACTATACTGATTGAAGAGAAGAAACATAACGTTCTTAACATCATGCGCTTTTAAGGAGTCGGAAATCTTTTTAACCAACCATAAATATTTAAATAATCGATTTAGAAAATTCTATTGATTACTTACATACCACACCAAATTGTCTTCACTGAATTACAAATACAGTCCACGTCTGATATAACGACCACGACCGTCTCCCTCCCATAGAAAAAGGTCTTTATAACGAGGAGTAGTCGCCAGTAGATTAATAGTGTATAAGAATAAAGCTGGGGCCTTTCCCACTGCTGCTTATAATAGGATGATAATAAAAAATGTATAATGAAGGTACAAAACATGGGATAATTTCGTTTGTTTTGACGATGAACAACATCACCGTTTGGCTGACCAAAGACATTTATTTTCTCTCAATTTTCGTTGAGCTGTATTTGATTTTCCTTCCCCTTCTTTTGAAAATTATCTGCAGACCGCTAAAAAATCTGCGACGTACGTCTCGCAATTTCTGCTACTGGGTATGTACTAAACTTCTGTTCAGCCTTTTTATGAAAATAGCTGATGTTACATGTGATACTTTTAACTTATTTTTAATGTATCAAGAAATGCTTTTTTTTATGAATTTAGTTTGTGTAATTTTAACAGTATAACATGCTAACTTGAAGATGACTGCTGTAAAGTTTTTGAAAAATTTTAACTTTGTCTTCGTATAATCTTGGATTTCGGTTACAGGTTAAAATGTTTCCTCTAGAAAAATTTGAAAAAAATGAAAAATAAATTTTCTGTACACTAAAGTATGCAATGCTTTTCTTAGAAAATGTAATAAGAAATGTTTTTTTAATTTTTCGATATTTAAAGATAGAAGTAATCTGTTAATTCTATTTAACAAAAGAAAAAAAAGCTTGTTACATGATATATGTATATATATACATGTATTGACTATTGCCCACATTGATACACCATATATTACACATCAAGGGAAAATATAAAGTTCACTATTTTCTGTATGTGTGGAAATTCTTATGTTCTCACATCTGTTACTCTTCACATTACTATAATTTTATGCAATGTAGAATCCTACTGAGAATGGTGCCTTTTTTTTTAAAACGTGTGTTGCAAAACATATTAGTATTCAATATCTCGAAATTCCGATATAATTCGCTATGGATCTTGTATATTTTCTTTGAAACTCCTTTACACATATTTTTGAAACTCCTATATTTTTTCCTTGAAACTCCTATATATATATATTTTTTTTCCCTGCTATGACCCCTGCATTCAGTACTAAAAAGTTCAATATGTCAGCAGCCGAAGCTTGTGGTTATTTGGCCATTATTTGGTTTAAGCTTCGGTATTCGGTTCTTCGGCCAAAATTGCACTTTGTGCTGTCTCTAAGTTTAACTGTTCCTCTTCTAAGGGAATCATACAATAGTGTAATAATAGAAAATAAAAAATATGTTGCAATGGTAAGCAGCAAAAAAAATTTGAACTCGTTATTGAGATATGAGGTCTTGAATTCTGCTAAAATTTAAAAAAACTTCAACAAATTTAGCGAGTTTTCGTGAGTAATATGGTAGACATATTTCAGATGATTCCCAGATAGATTTCCTGCACGTACAGACGGTTAAGCTAAGTGATTGATTTCTCGCCAAGTCATTAAATTTGGCGCTTTTTTTAGCATTTCGTCAGACTTTTAAACCTCATATCTCGAAAGCGGATTTATAACGGCTAATAATTTTTACAGCAAAAATATATCTCGGGAAGCTTTTTGGATTGCTACTTATTTAAACTTTTTAAATTGTTACACCATTCGTGCGGTTCCCGGTTAGCATTGTTGAAGTAGGATTTTGACATTAAAGATATTACGAATGGGAATGTTATCTTCAAGCAGTGTTTGATCCAGGCACAAATTGGGTCCACTTTGCAGCCCCCCTCAAAAAACTCTGTGTTCTAAAAACTGCTGATTAATAAGATTTGTGTCTTAAAAATGGTCCTTTCACAAAATTTCATCCATCAAAACAGCTCATTCATAACTTTGTAACTCGGTTAATTTGCTTAAAAATGAAACATAAGAAAAAACCTCCAGCTTTTCAGAATCATTCCCAGCAAAGTTCTTTAGGCCAAAGATCTGATGAATAAAATTAGGCTTTAATGATGCGGGATTTTTTTTTCCTAGACAAAAATATAATTAATGGTTTATAAATTGGTTTTTCAAAAAATTTAGACCTGAATGTCAACATCTGAATCTGCCCCCACTTATTCAAATAAAACTGAATTGATGTGTCATAGATTTTTATAACAGAAGAAAGAAAAGCATTTGTGTTACTTTTACCGTTAAGTGTTCTAATTGCTGATGTACTTGTCATTATGCATGGATGCTAAATATCTTTCCCATTTCTGTAGATGCGCCGAGAAGCTTTGATGTTCAGAATGATGACTCATTAAGAAATGTCTGAAAATACAGCAATTCAAAATGTAGCATGGATGAAGATTGCATTGAGCAGGCATCAAATCAGTTAAGGTATTTTGTCATTTTATATTACAGTGTTAACTTTGTCCAAATTGTTTTTAAAACTTTCCATCCTGTAATTCAGCTGTGGTTCAAAAATGTGGATCTGTTTGAAGTGGCATATCTCTTGCATGTAGAAACAATTTTAATGCCACGAGGTGTGTTTTGCATTATGGTTATAATTTAATTAATTTTTTTTCCATTTGTTTTTATCTCTAGTGGTTGCTAACGGGCCTGCGCTGGCCAGGGGTATGTGTCCCCTACTCCCAATGCTTGAACCAACGAGTGAAATTATAACAGCACTAGCAAAAATACCCGGCTTTGCCTGGGTCAGTAATAATATTGAAAAACAATTTGTATACTCACCTTTGTTTTTTTTCCATGAACTGAAAGAACTCAAAACACACCGCTTTGACGATTGATTCTTAAAATGTCGCCAAATTTTTTCGCAACTGTTTTGGGATACCTAGGATAATTATGCTCCCCTCCTTATTTTATAAAAATACATTACGTATTATTATGTCACTAATTTTTGTCACAAAAAAATAGTCATCAAGTGCTGACCATAAAATGACGTTAAAAGTTTTTGTCCTAAATGATTTCAAAATTAATAGGGAACATTTAGCAATTATTTGTGCAAAAATGCAAATTAATGGTAATTTTAGTCTTGTTTAAGGGTTTTATTAATTTAGTATGTGGATTACTTTACTTTTTGACATAATTTAAAAAAGGTTTTTAATGGATACATATGGAATCGGAAAACAAAAGAAAAAAAACTGAACTTTTCAAATGTGGGCGTATTATATCGATGATTGAGATTTTGCGGCAGTCGATAAATAACAGACAATATTTGTTTTATTTTGGTTACGTCGTATAAAAAGTAAGGTATTACGTAGTCTTTGGCGTCAGAAACTGGCGTCAGTTGAAAAAATCGCTGAGAATCTCAGTTATTAAAATCTTGCAGCAAATTTGGCAAAATTCCTGTTCAATCGGATGCTAAGAAACTGCCCTATTGTAAGTACCCCGCGAAAGTGCCAAATCAACACAAACAAATTTAAGAAATGCCGTTAAGTTGTATTTAAAGCTCCATCAAATTTGGAAAATAATGAATCTAATCTATTAGTTGCCAATCTCTTCTAGCGGTTACATTACCGATAGTCTAAAACACATATTTACAAAACTCGAGAAAATAATTGATGCAGTGAACAATCTAGTAATAAAGGATTACAATTTATTCTACAAAATAATATTTGCGCGTTTCAAAGCACAGTAAAAAGCACATTGTCTTAAGGATAAATATTCTACTTACAACTAAGACTACAAAAGGTTTTAAAATACAAATCATTGTAAAAGCTTGTTAGAGAGCTGGCGCTCGAGCGTTTCCAATGTCTGTAAAAGCCTGGATATTAACCATGAAGCTGAAAAAAAATTACTTTTTGATTTGACTTGAGAAAAGCCTTGAACATTTAAAAGCTAAAAGCGGAAATGCTACATGCAATTCTAGCTATCAACAGGGAGTTGAGAAGATGCACTAAATACTGAATTAGTTTGTTGAAAGCCTTCACGGATTTATGAGAAAAATGTACCTTAAATTGGAATGAAAAAAGGGCTACCAATCGAACATTTTCGAATATCGTTATAAATTATAGCCTATGTGTTATTCTGATGTATAAGCTACATTATGGTAAAAGTTTCATTAAAATTCATTCAGTAGTTTTTGCGTGAAAGAGGAACAAACATCCATCCATCCAAACTTTCGCATTAATAATAGTATTAAGATTTAATTTGCAGGGGTGGAAAATTTATACCAATTTTCAATTTCTGATACATCTTGATACAAAACGGCTAAACTCGCAGTTTTTGCACTAATAACGAGATTTTTCAATCCAAAAATGTGCACCAAAAGAAAATAAATGGCAGTTGCTTTCACTTTTTCTCATTAAACCTCAGAGAGGAACAAATAAGTATGAGAGGGGAGAAAATAATTCATTTTGTTACATTTCGCCGAAAATTGCGTATTGTGCTTGAAGTTTCAATCCTTCTGCATCCAGTAATTTTTTTAATTATTTCAAAAATTGGAATTTGTTTTTTCCTAATGATACTTTAAACTCGCTTATTTTGTTTGTCATTTAGAAAATTATTTAATTCCTTCAATTGAAAGTACGAATAATCTAATAGTATAAGCGGAAAAAGTATCTTAGGAGTTCATAAAAAAATAAGAATTCTAATCTCTATCATGCACATTTGCATTCCTTTCTTTAAAAAAAATATATATATATGTTTTTATATTTAACACATTATTTACCAGCATGTCCTACGCGTACCTATTTCTTTTAAATAAACAAAAAAAAAAAAAAAAAAAAAATGTTAGTTTTACACATTATCTAGTATTTTTTATATGTTGCTTTAAAAATTCGTTGAATTCTCATTTTATATAAAAGTTGATAAATAATTTCTTCAGTTATTGTTAGTTAAAACTTTTGAGAAACATTCTTTGCCCCTTTTCAAAGGATTTTAAAAATCTTCTGAGGGCTTAATACTGAAAAAGTTTTTATAATTTGAAGAATCTTTATTTATTTATTTTTTTTCAAGATTTTATGTGTCGGTAAAAGCAGTATTTATTAAAGCAAGTTTAATAAGTGTAAAATTGCAAATTTTAATGCAGGATAAAATGTTAAACAAGGTGTATAAATTCATGTATGTGTGGGTGTGTGGAAAACTAATTAAATGAATTGATTTCTCTGAAGTAGTCATGGCTAAATTTAATTAAGTTTTCAATTGGAGATTACATACATTGAGGCATTTAGAAAGATAAGCGGACTTTAAAAAATGAAACTTATTAAATCAATTAATTTCTAAAGTATATCCATGAAATGTTGATAAAAAACACTTTTTCTTGTGAATAAAATCTTGGAATGCATAGTTTTTTTTTCTTTTACTCTCCCAAATCTTTCTGTTGAAGAAAAAAATTTGCATTGCCAATTTTTGTATCTAAATACTTTACTTTTCAAGTTGAAATAGCTGAATATATTTAAAACGGCTCTTATTTTTATAAAAAACTAAAAAAAAAAAAGTAGTCTCGCAACTTAATAACATTCCCTCTCTCTCTCTGTAATAATTAGAAACTTTTTTTTCTTAATTGGAAATATATTATATCACAAGCTTTTTTTTTTTTTTTTGTCTTTTTCTGCTCTTTAGTTCTAACTAGCAGTACCCGCACAGCAATTTTATGGGGGCACCTAAATGAGGCAGAATGAGATGGTCGCCGGCAAACCACATGCACCAGGGCATTTCACGGTATTTGTGACATTAGGGGTGTCCGTAGCAAAACTTTTTAAAAGTTTAAAATTTTTGCATATATTGAAAAAGTACATTTTAAAGTATATGAATATCATATTTTTTTCGTAGTTAACTTTATATTATGTTTGTAATTGCATTCTGAACATTGAAAATGCAATTTTCACTGTTGGGTTATTTTCTCAATTCGTTAACTTTTGTGTCCTGCATCCATATCTTCCAATTAAACACCTATTTTCATTATCTAATGCTATGTTCTATTCAAGATGCTCACAAAGAGTAATGACAACGTGCATTGGCACTATTTTGCACTTAAATTATATATTAAAAAAAATAATATATAGGCAAAATGTCATTTCCGTCCCCTGTCCCCACACACATTTGTCAACTTTGAACAAAAATTACTATATGAAGAAAACAGTTTTAAAAATTAATACATATGCATTATGATACAGTACAAGTGTGTACTTCAATGTACCATATAAGCATTCCTTATCATATTTACATATTTTGATAGAGAGCTCAATTTATACGTGTCCCCAGGTTTTGAAAAAAATTTCCCACAAGTAGAAAAACCTTCAATAAAATTCTATAAATGGCGCTAGTTGGCAATAAAATAGCTCAAAATGTTTAAGAACATTCTTCTTAGCAGAAAAATATGCTTTAAACGAAGTTTACATATCTTTTAGGGTGTGTGAGGTTTGTTTTATCTTAAAAATTCTATGCGTGACTTTATTCAATGTCATTTCCGCATGCAAAAACCAAAAAATTGCCAAGCAAATACATAGGGCGCCATCGAGACACAGATGTCCTCAAGTATAGGGTTTGCAATACAGGGAAAAGGATAAATTTAAATGACAACCAAGCAATATTGGGGCTGCAACAAATTACATCAAAAAATAAAAAAAAAAACCAAAGTTGTAGAGTGGCATTTAGGCTTAGATTTTTTAAGAAAAGAATACAATCTTGGCAAGAAAAAAATAAAGCATAAGAAATTGAAAATAAAAAAACAAAATTGGGGCGCTATTGAGACAATCCTTTTAAGGAAAACAAAAAAATAAACACAAAGTTAAAAAAAAAAAAAATTGCAGATGCTGCCTTTTATACTAATGTTGTCTCCACCTTCTTTCCCCCATTTCCTATTACTATTATCTGGTGGGAATTTTTGATTTATTTTTTGTAAATAAAGTAAGTATATATTTTTTTCACAATGTGCATAAGGGCAATTCCAGGCAACATGGGAACTCGGTGTTAAAAAAAATGTTGAAAAATTGTTTTAATTTTTTTTTGTACGTTCTCTATATTGATTGAAGTTTACAAATTAGAATAAGGTAACTTCAGGTGAATCATTTTCTTTTTGTAAGAGAACTTGTTCTATGAGCTCACAATCTTGTAAAAGTCTCTCTCTGCTAGACACAATTTTAAACGAGCATATTTTATTGGTTTAGCCTGTTTCCACAATTTAATTGCATTTTTTCCTGGCAGATTTATTCGATAAGAAAACAATTATTAATAGTACATTTTGAAATTTATTCTTAAAATAATTTTTTAAAGTAGTTTTTAAACCATTAAATTTTGTGTAACGTGAGTCACGAAAACTTAATTTTTTTAATATTTCCAAATTTTATAGCTTATAAATGAAATTTTTTTTCCTGTTTCTCCTACTCATGTATATTACAAAAAAGAAATTATAGGCCAATTTAGAGTTTTTTGCTTTTTTATTCAAAAAATAAGGATGTTTATTTTGTAACGTGAGTCACGCGAAAAGTGAGTTACAGCCAATACAAGCTAATATTAACTTCTTAAAAGTATTTAATGTGCCCTAATGGTATTTTAGGGTCTAAAGGGAGGGTTAGCACTTGTACACACCTATATATAATTAATAATACTGATGAAATTAAATATAAATAGCGTAATTTTAATTCTTTTAGTGTTTTATAATCTTTCAATTAGTGCACTGGGTCCCTGTTTTGGCCCTCAGCTTTCCAATGTGTAGCATGTGTTTATGCATGCACATATTTTTCTTCCGTATCTAAGAAAGGTTTTTCATTCCAGTAAAAGAAATTTTTAAAATATTTAACGAGTAACCGCAGAATGACAGAAAAGGTGCCGAGAAAAATTGAAGCAAGAAGGGAAGTACATTGCATGTAAACAGAAACATTGTCTCTGGATGAAAGAATGTCTAACGAGAAAAGTCGAAAAGCTAAGGATATTGTCTCTAGCAATTCAATATAAGCTGAAAAATAAACATATGAAACTTTCAAAGGAAATTTTGGCTAAATTCAAACTTCTTAAATATCGCTTCAACAAGTATACAAATATGTAAATACACTAAGGAAGACTCGCCAAAACAAGGAGAAATTCCGTTAATTCACCTCACAGTTAAACTGTAGTCATATAAGTGAGTTACTCAATACTCATCCGTAAATGTAATATACATTTGAAAAGAAGATTTCAATGTCCACCGAACTCATGCTGAAAAAATTATTTATCCCAAGAAAATCTAAACGAAAATGATTTAAAAAATTAGCTTGAGCGAGAGAAAATATATATATATATATATATATACATATAAAATTGGAACATAAGAGAAATTTTAAAAAGCACGGTCAACATCTCACTTGCTCTTATTTGAGATGCTTAAAATTTAATTATTCATCAGTAGTGGATGAGAAAAGTAAGTACTTTGAAGAGCCTACTTCTGACAGCAGTCAACTAATTTTACAGCCATTATGCAACATTAAATGTTATGATTGGTATCAGATGAAATGTAATGGTGTGTAGTATCCTGTAAAAGTTTTCAGATGTATGAATTGAGAATTTGAAATCAGTACAATGCAGCCACAGAGAAAATACGGAAGTAGTATAAAAAAGACAAACATATGTTTTGGAAAATTGAATTGATGAATCCACTCTGTGACCGTTCAGAGGGGTTAGATGGAAAGCTGCTAAGGAGATTTTAACCTTAGGTCTATGGTTCAAAAAATTCGTGCTGCGAAAAATTGGCCGTTAAGAGGTGTGGCCGCTTTGTAAAAGTGACCGCTCAGAGAGGTTTTACTGTATTTAAAACTGATCAACTAAAGAAAACAAGCCATTAAGCATTAATTTTAATTGAATTTAGGTGAAATCTCTACACAAAATTTTCAAAATAAGATGTAAAGTAAAGGACTAAAACGGAGATGTAACGTGAGTCACGAAACTATGTAACGTGAGTCACACTCAAAATATTGATTAACTTAATTAGTGACTGCAGAATGAACTTTATTTTCGTATATATCATAACTTAGAAACATATTTTGTGCCATGAAAAAGCAGTTTTTAAATTTTACTATTCTAAAAGAGCAGGAATCTCAGGTTTTTAATTATCCAAAAAACTTGAGTTCCTTTTTTTTGTAACGTGAGTCATGATGTTAAATTAAGGTTAAAACATCATCTATTTCTGTTGAAATTTAAAATGCTGACATCCACAGGTTCTCACTGCATACCAGATGACTGTCAACAGCTTTATTTAAATCAAGCATGGTATTTCTTTAATATATATAACATTAACTTTTGTAAAATCACGTCAAATTGTAACGTGAGTCACAAGGAATTGCCCATAAACGTATTGCTCTCTCTTTAACTCTTGTTGTAACTCTATTAATTTACATATCTGATCGACGTTAAGTCTGTGGAACAGAAGATGAAAATTATGAGTGCAATCTCAAAGAGCATGATAACATTAATAAAAAGCAGTTTCTTATTGAAAGAAAACTACTGCAAAGTTTTATGATTGCAACTGAAAATGAAAAGAAAACTTGGGGCAAAAACAAAAGTCCTCTGGAATTAATGCATTTCATATGTAAATATGAACTAGAAAACTCCATTCCCCCAACATAGCTATATTGTTAAGAATTTTTTAAACAATTGTAATCAGTGTAGCTAGTTGCGAACAGAGTTTTTCGGAGCTAAAACTAATAAAAAATTATCTTGTGTCCAGAATGAGCGACTTGAGACTCGAGAACTTATCTATACTTTCAATAGAGTATCAATTAACAAATGAATTGGATTTTCAAACTGTAATTAATGATTTTGCAAGTAAAAAAGCCATAAAAATTAAATTTTTAAATTTGGCTTTTATAGTAGGAATACATATGGTTGAATTCATTTGTGCAAAGTCAGATTTCAGTAGCAATTTAATAATTTTTAAAACTTTCCTTGCTATATTTATTTCACGTTTATTTCTCATTTAATAAGTGTAATGTGAAAAAATATTTTTCTTTTATTCAGTTTCCATTTTTAAGTATATTTAGCACAGTTTTGATGTTTAATTAAAGTTCTGAGCTTGCAAAAATCGGGAATCAGTGTGAAAACGCATACTTATTGATTACTATACTTATTCCATGTTTATTTCTCACTCATGTGTCCTAAAACTATCTAATGTCATCATTATATAGATTGCCTGAGCGCTTTGTTAATCAGGCTATTTTCTCGTCCTTATTTTGTGATTCCACAAAATGTACTTAAGAACCATAAGTTCTGACTTAGATAAAAACTGCATTTCTAAATAATAATTGAAGAACATTTAAGTTATAAACAAGGAAATGTGTTTCTATATGTTTAATTTTATTTCATGTTCACTAATTAAAAGATATGCGATATAATTTTAGTATAATGGATGGGTTAAAACTACTTGGTATGCTCATTTAATGTTTTTAATGTTGTTTGTGCTTTAAAAGTGAACCAACTTGCATTTCTAGAAACATCTTTTAAAATATCTAATGGTTACATTACTGTTTGTCAGTACAAGGAAGTATTTTTATGAAGAAAAATACTTTGTGATTCTTTAAACAATGTATAAGCCATGAACTCTGATCTTTGACTTGCTAATAAATTCAATTTCCTGTTCCTGAAAATCCTGTCCTGAAGATTTCATTGATAAAATTGTTAATACAAAAATTTTATTATTATTTCTAGAATTTTTTTTTCAAAATCCAGTTGCTTTTTTTTTGCCAAGGTATGTCAAGGTTTGAAAAAACCTGTTTTTTTTTTTTTTTTTTGAAAAAGTCTAGCCCGCCTGGGTTTTTGATCAAAACCCTAGGTTTTTTCGGGTTTTTTCAAGAATCATTCAAACATTGTTCACCAAACTACTGGTTGCAGGGTTTGCATTCCCCCTAAAATTCCTAAATTTCCCCCCCAAAAAAATTGCATCGCCTAAAATTCCTAAAAATGTACTAAAATTTTTTGTGTTCTTAAAAAAATGTGAAAAGTTTACAAGAGTTCTTTAGGTCAATTTAACAGAACCTTCTATTTTTTTTTTTTTTTTGCAAAAACAAACTTTTTTCCAGATATTTTATGTGATAAATAGACTTTTACAAAATATTTTGTTAAAAAATGCACTTTTCACACTACTTATCATCTTGAGACACACTCAAAATTCTTTCTCTTCAGAAAGAACTATTTAATCTTTAAAACAACTGTTTTACCACTCTACCTAAATAAAATATAACCTACCTCTGAAATTTCAACCACTTTTAGCTGTTTCTTATCCGCCTATCTCTTATTTGCGAATTTCGTAATACTTTGCATCCGCTTCTGTAAAACTCACTTATTTTAGTTTACTATGCAAATTCACCGCTTAGACATCGATAGTTTTATTCTTACCATTAGTTTAAACCTTGCTTGATTTTCTTTTGTGTGTATTACTTCTAGGATCGTCATTTAATGTCAATCAATTCAAAAATGTCAATTCTGTTGCATATGAATCAAATCAAACCACAAGCATTCTTAAAAAACATGGCATTCGTTTTTAGACTTTATTTTTGGTTGATGAAAATTTTGAAAATTAAATAGATTTGAAATGTTGATATGGATGTGAGCGATAGCATTAGAACCCAAAATCAGGGAATCCAACAGATCTAGTAAACTTTAGCAACTGTTAGAAAAGGATGTGAATTGTACTAAGTCAAAGATTCTGTTTCTTTATTTTCATTTCCTATTCAAAGTTTGGGTTATTATGTCAGTTATATTCATTAATTACACCCTACAGTTCTTTAAAATTTTTGCTCTACAGTTTTGTTTTCTTCTTTTTCTCCATTTGCATACTTTATCTACTTTAAAAAAGCATTAACTTATCACCTCTTAGTTATTGTGAGTTTATAAGTTTGCATGTATAAAATTTTAGCCTCAACTTAATTTCATATTCAGAAATATTTTTACTAACTAAAATATTATAACACTCTTGGGGGGGGGGGGGGGGGGAGCAGAGCTGAAAAGCAAATACAGTCAATTCGCGATAACTTGAAGTCTGATAACTCGAATATTACTACTATAACTGGAATTTCTTATTGCGCCTTGATACCTTAGTCTTCAATTCTATGATAATTTTCCTCCATATCTCGAAGTTTACTGCTCTTAATTCGAAGTTTTTTTGAAGTGACTTAACATTTGATAGTTAAAGAGCAGAAATTTTTTTCAAGTGATAGCATAAAATTTTATTTATTCTTTTCTTGGGGGGGGGGGGATTCAACCAGGGAAAATTTGAAGTCAAAAGAAGATCTGATGAAGCAATGTTCAATATAGAAATAACACCTGTGGTGGCTCTTGCTGTATTGTTTGCCCTTATTGCGTCTGTGAGGAATTGGATTTTTCTAAAAGTTTTGCTTCTTCAATATTCAGTGAATCGTAACAGCAGCGAATTAGTGAATATTGAATTTAAAACAAACGACTTTTTAAAGCTGCTGTTAAAGAAAATTTCTTTAATATGAATTTAAGAAATGTGATTAAAACACTGAGGTTTGCAACAAAGAGTATATACAAGCCATGGAAGAAAATGAAGCTGTTGCCAAGGAAGAACAAAATGTGAAAAAGCTGTAATATAAACAGTTTTTTAAATTACAAAACTGCTCAATGCAGCTTAAAATGACGGATTATCCCACAAGAATAAAATGTATAAAAAGAAAGATTTCTTTTTCTTTTTTGCCTTAACGTTTTAATTCAAATAGTGTACATTTTAATTAATAAAACTTGTCACTTATCCATACATTTATTGAATATTCCAAGTTTTTATTATTAAAATGTTGGAAATCGAAACTAATGATAAGTCAAACTTCGGCTAAGTCGAACTTCCGATAAGTCAAAGTTTTTTTTCGGGCCCTTCAAATTCGAGTTATCTAGAGTTGACTGTATGTAGGCTTTCGAGAAAAAGTAGATTCCACCTCTGGTTTCAAATCAAAAAGTTGTGAGTGTGATGAAATTCATGCAAAGGAAACTTCTCGGGCAATTAAAAACTCATAAATACCAAAAAGCATTTTAAGGTTTTTTAAAAAATAATCTTAAAATTTTGAAATCAAAGTGCATTAAGAGCAGTTAATGGAATGCATAAAATATTTTTAATGATGCTTTTATCTTCCCACCTCCGGATTTTTTTTTGCTTCTTTGAATTTTTGATGATTATACCAATAATTATTTTTAATAATATTCGTTGAATAGATGCCATTCTAATTGTTTTTTTACTTTAATAAATTATTTTATTTGCATGTTTTTTTGATTTTGATGCGTTCATTTTAAAAAATGCAATCGATTTGCATCCGATATGAGAATCGGATGCAATTCTCATTTTTGATGGTTGTTACCCTTAGGAGACAAATAAATGAAATAAATTTTTATTTCTATTAAAATATCATAAATTTAAAATTTTCGAGCGAAATTCTGTGTCTTTAATGAAAATCAAATTGTCAAAGTTAAAATTTGAAGATCTGATTTAATTTTATTTTGCTTTTATTATGTGGATAGTAAAAATAATATTTTTATTGTAGAGCTTTTAATTGTAAATCTAAAGTCAGTTTATTTGAATTCTTTTATATGCCATTTTCATACTTTTAACACC